>VUQK01023798.1:0-13683 GCA_015106715.1 Bujurquina vittata | reverse complement strand
TTAAAGAGACCTGGAAAAGAAACTCAAACCCCCCCCCCCCCCCCCCCCCCCAAGGTGAGCCGGGTCAGTTTATCATGAATGAATGAACTATCACACCACGATAGAGGAAATGAATAAGAATGTTTTAGACGGAGGTGTCACGCTTTAATGATTTGCTTTTCTCGTGAAAATCCCATATTAACACCCGTTATGTGGCAATGAAAGCAGAATGTTGATTGTGAAACTTGATTATGCTACAATAACTACTCCACACACAAAAGTATTATTGTTAAGACATTTATTTGATTTAGCTAACCTCAGTGAAAAGTGAGGGAGGGAACTGTTAGCTTAACTAAACTTAAAGCGCCATCAGCAAAAAGCAGTGTTGTTAAATCTATAAATATAATATCAATACATGTAAAACTCTCAAACTGTGGTCTTAGCAGCAGTCAGCAACAATATGTGACAGAAGTGAGTGTTTCAGCTTCTCACCGGTGTGGTCTGCTCAGGCATGCAATATTTAGTCAATTTCATTAAATCCAGTTGTTTGTTCCACAAAGTACTCTGGCATGTGAGACCCAGTGAAACTTTTTTTAGTGTGGTGCATTTGCATACAAAGTCCACCCTTTGGAGCAAATTGATTCAAATTTGATGCAACTAAGGGCAAAATATGAATTGATGCAAGTTAAAAATATTTCAACTGTTCTTCATTCTGCATTCTCAAAGCCTCAGATTCTCATGCAAACCGTGGATGCTACCGACGCCAGTGACAATCATAAATGAGGGCAGCCAAAGTTTAGATTCAACTTCACTTTTAGTGCTGGGCCAAGTGTGTCTCACAGCCTGGGCTCAAAAAATGAAACATGAAATAACCACAAACCCTCGACCTTTTAGAATGTTCACCAGGTCACCAGTGACGTTGGGGGTAGGGTTGGATATTCAGTGGGGTCAGATACCCCTCTTTGCCTAATATTCAGTTCAATTAAGTGTTATTTATATAGACTCGAATCATGACAACAGTTGGCTGAGCAGTCTAATATGGATCTTAAAGGCCTGTTGATGGTTTACTTTAATTAATTGTTGTAGTAAGTTCGGAAAGATCAATAACAGAGAAGTGCAAACATGCAAAGCCCTTGATGGTTTGCCTCTAATACTTGAATTTTTTTTCTTTGCAATAAGAAGTTCATGTAGTAATTGCCAGCAATGTTTTTGGTTTTTGTTTTGTTTTTTTACTTTGAATCACCTGACTCATATGAAACTCTTGGACGGCTTATTATTTACATTCGGATGTTTGCATCCAAATGATTGGCTTGTTTAATAATTCCAGTGAGTACATTTTCTCTCTCATGATTTATTTTATTTAATTGTATTTATTTATTATAAAGGTGTCATATTGTAGCCTACTGTTAATTCACACCGGAACATATTACATTATTGCTTAGTGAAAAGGTATCGGCAGCATTTCTTCCGCCACCTAGCCAGCAACAAGCTTGTTAATTTCCATCAAATTCAATTCAATTAAATCTTATTTACATAGTACCAAAGTACAACAACAGTCAACCTCAAGGCGCTTTATATCAGAAGACCCCGTATGAGCAAGCACTTGGTGACAGCGGGAAGGAAAAAATCCCTTTTAACAGGAAGAAACCTCCAGCAGAACCAGGCTCAGGGAGGGGCAGCCAACAGTTGGGGACGAGGGCATACCCAAATGGGCCCAAATGGAAACATCATAAGACTGTAACTGTCAGGGCAAAATTCTTGCAAATCTTCTATTGTGAACATCTTTTAGTTTCCTAACCCAGGCTTGTTCATGTGGCAGCCTCATCCGAAACCTACTCAGAAGTGGCGTGCTGATGATCCCGTAGACAGAGCTTGGCCAATATAGGATTTTTATGACCAATACTAATCGTTGGCGATTTAAATATATGATATTGGCCAATATCATTTTTCCTTTCAGACACATTAAACATAGACAGATTTTCCTAACATTTGTTGTGTGTAGTTTACGCTCTGTTCAGATCAACTGTAACTGGCATCCCAGAGTGCCATCTGGTGGACAAACTATGCAACATCAACAATTACTTTGCTAATTTTCATTTCTTGGCCATTATGAATACTGGTGTGATAGATTGGTAAATAATATCAGCTGAAAATAGCAGTCCTGGGTCTACGAGTGGATGTGCAGAGGGTTAGATGGGGCTGGCATGTCCCCCACATCACATTCACTATTCTCAAAAGGTTGTAGGTTTACATGTCCCTATTTGCATCACCTCATCTGCAATCACTTCCTAAACTAAACCAAGTAGTTTTAATGCCTCAATCTGATCAACCTTTGATAGCTAATTAAAGTACAAACTACTTTGTCTAAATCGAACCAAATCAGGACCAAAAAGTAAAACTTGCAACTCCTCCCACACCTTTCACCTCTACATGGACATTATCAGTCTTTGGGCAATGTGATTGCCTTTCCACTGGCCACATAATTTGTATTCCAACGCCATGTTGGAATACAAATTATGACTGTGTTCTTCATCAGTCTTGATCACTTCTGTTAGATTAGCTGGTATCTCTTGGAGCACTCCGATCTCTAGAAAAATGCATGCTAGTCAGTATCCTTGGAGTAAAACTAGATAACTTGTTTCTCCAAAATATTTTATTTTATTAGCATCCCAAGTGAGTCTTAAACGCTAACTCCACTAAAGTTAGTTAACATTAGCTAGCCTTAGCCACCAGAAATATCTGCTCGTACAGTGTAATATGGTTGCAGCAAAGTCCCTGAGCATACTGAACTGATCCGGGGTACATTTTATTTTCTTCTGCAAAATTGTCTTTTGCGTTAAACAACTCTTTATTTCGAAGCGGCTCTGATCCATCAGTGGTCATAAATCTGTGAAAGGCCCTCAGCACATAGAAATCCTCTGCTTTCTGCGCTACAGTGTCTGTCAATCAAATGTACACTTTTTTTTTTTACTGTCAGGCTGTCAAGCTTCATGTACTAAGGCGACTGCATAATGTCACTGAATTCCCACACTCACATGAGATTTAGTATGCTGCTGAGTATTCATCCACTTGTATAGCGCTTTCATTCTTGTATTAATCATTTTTGTACAGTTAAATATTTGATGAATGAATGTGTGGGATCTCCCAGACCTTCCTCGAGGACCTCCCTCGTGGACTCCTGGACTCTTAGAGACTAGCGTCCCAGCATCACTGATAACCTGATGTTTTCTGCAAAGTGGTTTTGTGTCTTTAGAATGATGTTTGTTTTCCCCACCTGACACGGATGCACAATCTCATCACTGTCGGCAATGCGTTGCCATGGTTACTCCAGTCTTACCCAGGTTGCTGCACCCTGGGTGATTCCAAAAGGTAAATGTAGCTGAATGATTTTCGGAAGTTTGATTCTTTTCAATCCACCAACACCTGGTGAGGGTGCGGCAGCCATTCTGATGCCTTTTTTTTTCCCCTGATTGACTGACTGAACCCCTCCACACGCCTCCCGCACCTCTTATCTTGGCAGGTGCCTGGCTGAATAGGACATCATTGCCATGGAGATTGAGGCGATGACACTCACGCGCACAAACACACAGTCACAGACTCGGAAATGAGAGTGGCTGGCTGAGCAGCCTGACTCGAAGAAAAGTTGTCGCTCCAAAGGAGAGACGGCAGCGTGGATTGAGCTGTCACTTGAATGAGAGACTGTGTGAAAATGGATGGATCTTGCTCTCTCATTTTGTCAAATGTAAACCTTTCTCGTGGATAATTCCAAAGTAAAGCCTGAGCCCTGGAGATGAGCAGGTAGAGATAAATTAACTCTAATTAAAGAACATTGACGAAGGCTGAGAACACTCCACCCCACCCGACACTTCCTTCAAGGCTAAAGTACGGTGCCAGAGTAAAGAAGGTACATTACCGCAGGGCTTTCCACATTCTCCCGCCTTTACTGTGTCATCCATCCTGACGCTTCTTCCTGACGTCTCCGTTTTTCACCTGTTTGGACTGTCGGTGACTGTTTCGTAGGCATGTGAATTCCAAGCAGGGTTTCCTGCAGACAAAAAAGAAAAAAATTAAATAAATAGGAGTAAACATCAGTTGACAGAGATCAGTGGTTGATTGGTTTTAAACTGTGTCGGTGGAAAACTGTTTATGTGCTGGGGCATATATGTTCGCCCCACATGAAATATTTCTATTTCTGATCATCCAGTGACATCTTCCCCTTCTCAGTGTGCCCCAAGAGGGTGTGAACTGCTCCATGCCTCTGCTGTGTTCACCTGTGAATAATAAATATACAAGCTGACAATTCCTTACTTTGGCTTCCAGCGTGTCTGCTGTTTTCTAATGATTTCTTAGAGATTTTGCAGATTTATACATCATTCGTTTTTTGTTATGACTCCGCACTCCACCATTGTTGAATTTAATCAGTGATTTTTTTAAAGTGTTCCTGCAGGTCACTGGTACAACACATTAGCTTTAGTCTGAATGGGTTTTCAAATAGCCTTTTAAGTGAAAGTCAGAAACATTTTTAGGGATTTAATAATAGTTGGGCGAGTACAAAAGAAGTTAAAATGGCCCCAACCTTAGGTGCTAATGGGGAGACATTTTCCTCATTGTTTCTTTCGTCACTATCGGTGGTTGGTGTAATGCCTACTGTAACCAGTGTTGCAGTCAATGTTTAAAAACATTGTTTGTGTTGTGCATTATTTATCAGTTATTAAAATAAGTAATGCACTGTTGCTTATTTACTCACTGCAGAAAGTCATTCCTCTTGTAACATTACAGTAGTTTTGTGTTACTGCAGCAGTGGATCTCTGTTTCTGGGCTGGGTGCAGTCCACACAACTACTGTCATGGTTTATATTTCATACGATAAAAAATTACAATACAAAATACAATAAAAATTAGAGTAATGTTAATCTCCACTCCTTAAACATTGAAATTTGCTCTACATTTTTCTTTTTTCCTCTACTGAAGACAGCTGATTGTAGCGTGCAGGAGGTATATTTTTGTGTTATTCCTTTTTATGTGCAAATAATTGAAGAACTTACATAGACACGTAATTGTTTAGAAACTTTATTGTGATTACTGAAATCACTAAAGTGATGTCTTGCATTCCTGTGTTACAGGAAAGTGTACATCATTATACTGATTTGTTAGTTGTGAATGCACCTAATCAATACTATTATAGTCTTCAGCTCTACCAATCACTTATTTGGTTACACAACTACACACTAGTGCATCCAATCCATTACCATTTTTCCAGGATAATCACAATGTTAATAAGTGTCTGTCATCCACTATGAGGAGGAGAATGATGATGGTGCTACAGCGAGCTTTCAGTTCAGCTTTGACTTTTGCTTTCAGGGACTAGAAAGAGAGACTATTTCTACTATACTGACTCCTCTTCACTGGCTTCCTGTTAAATCCAGAATTGAATTTAAAATCCTTCTTCCCAGTCCTCATCTTATCTTAAAGACCTCATAGTACCATATCACCCCAAGAGAGCACCTCGGTGTCAAACTGCAGGCTTTCTGGTGGTTCCTCGGATATTTAAAAGTAGAATGGAGGCAGATCTTTCAGCGTTCAGGCCCCTCTTCAGTGCTCCCAGTTCAGATTCAGGAGACAGATTAGACTTTCCTTTTTGATTAAGCCTTTAGTTCAGGCCGGATCAGGTGACCCTCAACCCCCTCATTGTTACGCTGCAATGGGCCTAGGCTGCTTCAGGGTTCCCATGATGCACTGAGTGTTTCTTCTTTACTCACTTGTATAGGTCAGAAAATCAGGGCTAACTATTGCAATTACTTCCTGAACTTCTTAGTACAAAGAAAAAAAGTATTTTATTAGACTGCTCAGTGCTCAAAGTTTTACCCTTAACACTAAAACATTAAAACTTTTCAACCTTTATTATCAGGTCACTTAACAAAATTGACATGATTTTTAAGGTTAAGTGTTACCTTACACATTTTGGCTACTAGAGGAACTGATTTTCTCCTTTTTCTTTTTCTTGTGTTGGTTTCATTTTTAAATTCTAGACGGAAACAAATCTTCCTCACACATAAAAGCTAGTCGTGACGATTGACACGTGCTGAGGCCAATAGTTTCCAAGTTGCTTCCCTGGGCAGTTTTATTTAGAAAGCACTCATCACATTTCCATTCATATGCAAATGCTACCCAGTTATATTTATTTATGTAAGCAGATTACACAAATCAGTAAAACTACAGGAAAAAGACAAATTCCCAAAATGAGCTGTAATCTACTATTTTTTTACTATTAAGATACAATTATTGTATTTTATTATTGTACATAGAAGTGAGAAACCTGGACCAGGATATGTATTTTAGCAACTTCCTTTAAAAAAAAAAATGTGGCTCCTGCATCACAGCGATGCTGAAAAACGAGTCCATGCATTTATTACTTGTAAGCTGGAATATTGAAGTTCCTTATTAGCAAGTCGCTTTAAAAGCTTGATAAAATGCCTTCAGCTGAGCCAAAGGGCCACAGTGAGAGAATTAATATATTAGCTCTTCCTCAGCACCCTGTTAGCTTCAGAAGGGAGTTCTACATCCTCGTTCTCACATACAATTCTTAATGAACCGGCCCCAGCAGTTTGCCCTCAGAGTGCAGGAATACTTGTGGTTCCTGCGGTTTTGACAAGAACAATGAGAGGTGAAGCTTTTTGATAGCAGGCTCCTTTCCTGTGGATCGAGCCCTTTCTCATTTCAAAGGTGTTAAATGCTGCTGTTATGTCAAAGCCGCTGGTGTCTAAGGGATACACAGAAGGTATCCTTTGGTGTTGTTCTGTGACGCCCTGGGTCTTAGCAAAAGTGAGACATGTCATTCACACAAAGTTCACATATTATTGTTGTTTGTAAAGAACACCTTGGTGTCCCATTAATGCAACTTACAAGCAGCACTTTTTAACATGTAGTGTTAGTATTGTGAAGGGGCATATTCAAACTCAGAGGACTCGGGGTGAAGGAGCCTGAGCTACTGCTTGAGGTTAAGAGGGCTCACTTCAGCACACAACTCTGGACTCTGTACTCTGGAGTTGCCCTCAGTTAGACCCCCCCCCGTGGGTTTGTGCACACTGGGGGTCTTCAATGCCCATGTGTGCAATGACAGTGTGACCTGGAGGAATGGGATTGGAAGGAACGACCTGCCCAATCTGAACCCAAGTGGAGTTTTTTTTATTGATCTTATGTGTTTACCATATGTCACAGGTGGAGGATCAAATTTGATTTTCCTCAGACTTATGACCATATAGCTTGGATATTCGGATAAAGAGAGGAGCAGAGCGGTCAACTGATCACCGCCTGGTTGGCCATGTTTCACATCTCCATGGCCCGAGCTGCTGTACGGAGCCGTGGCCATAAGGTGGTTGGTGCCTGTCCTGGTGTTAACCCCTGAACCAGATGGTGGATACCAGAGGTTAAGGGAGCGGTCAAGCTGAAGAAGGAGTCCTATTGAGCTCCAGAGACAGCTGACAGGTGCCAACAGGTGTAGCAGAGTTTGGCCCCAGCAGTAGCTCACGCACTGAGGCAATTCTGGCTGAAACTGGCTTCCTGCTCATACTGAAGAGTGGCACTGACACAAACTGAGGACGTAGTCAGGCAGTGGAAGGAATACTCCTAAAGGGTCTGTTTTAATCAAAACCACATTTGTTTCTAAGACAAAAAAGGAAAAGCAAAGTGAGTAAATATGAAAATTAAAGGTCGAGACATCAGAAACAAAAGGTTTTCCTGCACTGGAACTGAACTGAGACCACCTGAACAAGAATCCCAAGACTCTGTCCTCCATTTCTTTCTAAGGTCATTTGTTTAGCTGCTTGGGAACAGAGTTATTAAAAGAAAGGGGTGCTTGCGTTTGAGAGATTTTAACGAAAATATTTAAATCAGTTTTGCCAAACAAAGCGGAGTGTAGGAAAACATAAATGGGGCAGCTCTACTGAGACTTAGCACCTATTTTGCACTTTAGCTCTGCAAAACAATTTTAGATTCATTGCTTTAACCCCACACGCCCCAACACACACACACACACACACACACACACACACACATCACGCACACTCAAATTCACTCAATTTTACTGTTTTTGCTCCAATCTCAGCTATTTCAACAAGCTCATTGCCAGCATCAGCAGGCAGCTGTTTCAGTGAAAAGCTCTAAAAGGCACTGTAGTCCACCCGCTCAGCAGCAGGCGCACACAGTCAGACCGGCCGATGAACATAATGGAGCATTTAACAGCTATGAGATATTTTTCTCAGGAGTTGGTGTGGACTAACAGAGCTTAGGAGAGCCTGAGGCTCAGAGTAGTGGACTTTGATGGGAAACAAATGAATCAAATATTGCTGCTGCCAGCCAGTGACTCCTCACTTTTAGGTGACACGTCAGATTTGTTATCAGCTTGTTATCGTAAAGCCACAAATGGATGACTGCACTTAAAATAATGTTTTAAATCCACAATAAATATACCCTGTTTATTTTCTGATATCATTACAAAACTAAATTTTCGCTAAATTTTGCCATAGTTGCTAACTGGATTTAAGAGCTTTTTGACACCTTCAGCTAGTGGTATTGTGCATATTTAGTCTAAATGGATGGCAAATGTCACGCTGCCTCCTCACACCACTCTGAGATCTTGACTGCAGCAGAGACGTGAACTAAATCGCAGACAGCTGGATCCTGGATTAGAAGACGACCAAACATAAGTCTGAGACTTTTTTTCAATATGGTGTTACAGAGGGCTCCAGGACACGGGGTCTAACATGGGAAATCAGAATGCTGGTTTAATGAAAATATGCTGCAGCAATAGGTTTAGTGAAATTATAACAATTTAGGGTCACTGGAATTGGAAATTAGGCTTCAAATCATTAGTTGGCTCTAGTTTTTATGAAATGGTACTAGTTCACTTCCAAGACTAAAAGGTTCTTAATTGAAACCAGAAATTGTTAAAATACATTTTTTTACCTCTGAATTTTGGAGAGAAAAAAAGACATAAAAGTTTTTAGGTGGTAATTTTATCCATTTTGAATAAAACTGAACGCAAACGAATGAAATGCAGTTGTCAAATCCTGTGATATTATGTCTTTTTGACCGTTTGATCACGACCCAGAGCTTGAATTTGAGATTGCAAGAATTCTGTAATTCCACAAGCAATAGTTTTATTTTCTTCACAAGACTGTGAAAATACTGTGAGTCATAGAACATGCACCAGTGAAATGCACGTAACCTTTGCATTCCAGCTATTGGTGCACTAATTGTTAAGAATTAAATGTTTGATTTGAGGAAATATCCATATACAGACGTGTCGCCAAGTGATGAAACCAAGATATTTATATGTCATAATATTCTGATTAGATAATTCTCCACGCCCCGCATAGATACGACAGGGTTAAAATAAATCCCATTTATTTAAAAAGAACGACACTGTGTTCCCATGGCTGTGTTTACATGCCTTGAGTGGAATGTAGACAAGTATTGTCATGAAATGACTCTTGTACATAATATGGTTGCATGCTAACTGCTAGCAATTCAATATTAGGATAACACATCTTCTCCTTGACAGTGATATGTGCATGATTACACCATCTCTGGTTCACGAATAAAGCCATACTACCACCTTTTTTCTTGCCACTAGCTTTAAGCATCTCTGTCTGACCGTGTGAGGGTAAAACCAGGTAGATTTGGTAATTGATTCTGTTGATCTTTGTTGTTTTCTCCTGAAGGACTCTGGGTGTCTCTTATTTGACGTGAGCTTAGATCAGGCAGTGCGGCAGCATTAGAATGAAAGTGAATGTATGTGCCTCACATCATCGTCATCTCTTTAGCGTCACCTAAAATAAGCTCACAATAGTGTTAGCTTAATAATTTGCAGCTAAATTATATTTTTGTCAAAGAAAATGAACAGCACAGCACTATTTTAACTTTTAAAGGTCGTACTGCTATCGTCAAACTGCAGTGACCTCAATGTTTCCAGTTTCAGAAATCATAGTGTTAAAATATTAAGTCTGTTTTCCAAACAGAGCTAAATGCTGTGGAGATACTGTATGAGGATTTCAGTGAACATGGGCAATATATAACCCATGGGGGATAAAGAGATTGACAACCACACTAACTGTTGCTTGCAAGATGTGAGGCTCCATGCCGAGCAAACAGATGGACGATGAGGAAATTACATTTTTATGCATCTGCAAAAAGGTGGATTGATCAAAACTCCAAATGCAGAGTGATGCAAAGTTGCTAGTTAGGGCATTTGTTCAGCCATATGGCCTCAGTAATAAGAATGCACATACATTACGATGCACATGCACGACATGCCGGGAATGCTGTTATTTCAATCGACTTTAAAGGCAGATAGACTTTCCTTCAGGCTGTGGGTTTAAGTACAGGACAGATTGCAACCAACACAAAAATTGCCTGATACAGCAAGCTCCAAGCCTCAGTTACAATACCCTTTTTTTTTTTTTAGCATTCAACTCACTAAAAATGCTTCCTTCTCAAAAATTAAGAAACACTGCTGATCTCAAGCAAAGCTATGCACTATTTGTCCTGAAGCTGCTACGCGTGAGCTAAGAGCTTATATGTGTATGTGGCCCCAATGCAGTAAATAAACGGAGTTGTTTTTTTTAAAAAGGGAAAATTGGTTATGTGTTAAGATGTGTTCCATCTCATCATCCTGCCTACCATGAGAATAACTCTTGTCAAACTGTGATGAGAATGAGTCCAAGGGTGTTTTTCATAGAGGCTGTCAGTGTGGGACTGATGAAAACACACTTATGTCTGAAAACTCATTTGATCTTGGCACAAAAGGGAAAACGAGCACACACATACACATACAAACACTGGAAGAAACATGGGAGTGTTGCTATAGTTGCAAGGACTTTCAAAAGGAGAACGTGGAGAAACCTGAGCGTAGCCATCGTGATATCATTTGATTTTAGCATTTTGGCTGCTAACGTGATGTTTTTGGGGGGCCTGAAGTGACCATTGGTTCAAAATTCAATTCAGTTCAGTTCAGTTTTATTTATATACGTAGTGCCAAATCACAAAAAGTGGCCACAAGGTCCTTTATACTGTAATAATAAGACTAGCAGGAATGCTAATGTTTGCTTTGCTGACTCAGCCTCTGCCAGCAAAACCAGAGACTTTGTGGCATTCAGTGGAATGAAAACCTGAATTGTGGTCAGCAAGCTGAGATTGCGAGGACACATTTTGAAACACGCTATTTGCTCTTCATGCCACAAGTTGTTTGTCTGCATGCAACCTAAGCCTGCTCAAACATGATTGGTCAAACAGAACTCAAACAGAATCCATAAAACCTCTGCTAGCAAAAATCCTGTTGCTTACCTACAGCTTCTGCGCTCAAATGTAAATATGTATTTATACTGTAGAGATTAGACCCAATGTGGCCACCTGCTTTGCCTATGATGCAGTCCTAGACTAAAAATAGACATATTTTGGTCATCACCATGTTTATTTTCTTTTTAATTATATGCGACCGTGTTTGAACAAAGAAATTTCATCATGATCTGCTAAGGCTGGTTAGCTACTTTGGTTAACAAGGTGCATCAGTGATAGACTCTGGTAATAAATCAAACGATCATTTTTATAGTTAAAGCCATCCTGAGACAAACAGTTTCACAAGAGAAGGTACTTTAAATAAGAAGTGATACTGAAAGGACTCCTATAGCTCCAGGAAATCACTTACATGTGTGTGTGGTGTGAATTACTTCCATCCTGTCATTACATGTGGCAATGCATGGAGTCAGATATAAAAGATAAATAAGTGCCTTTAACACAAAAGGACTTCAGTTTCAGACTTCATCACATGGCTCCATTTTACACTGATAGGTTTTGGTTTTATAGGCAAAAGAAAGTGATGGCTGGTCATCACCACACAAGCTGTTAATGTATTCTGACAAATCTCACACTGTTTGCAACTCTGTTGCATCAGTGCTGTGCACCTCGGGTCACAAAAATTACCACAAATCACTCGCCACATCCTGTGCTCTTGTGCTGTGCACCACTGATTCACAACAATAGAGCTCCAGGTGCTTGGAAGAGTGAATATAAAAGCTTTCATAAAATGGGTTTCAGCTGAATAACTATTGTGTTGTAGCAATTTATGATGAAAAGTAGAAAAGTGAGCGTTTATTTATGTCATGGATTATTAACTTTACTTTCAGCCCTAAATGCCCAAACAAGCTTTTGAACATCAAAGTAATAAGTCGTCATTGTGCGAGTATAAAATATGAGTAGTTTTCACACAAAGTACCAGAACAAACACACACACACAGAGGGCCCTGTGAGGTCCACTGTGAGGACTATTAAATAATAAGGTGGGTTTCTTTCCCACTAGCAAAAATCTGAGCTCTCCTCAGCAAACTGCTGCACGTGTGTGTGTGAGCAAAAGAGTGTATGAACACAAGCAAGCTGTGTGTAGGTGGACACTCAAATCCAGACATCTAATGTTGTTTGCCTGCATGTGCATGCGTGTCTGTCTGTGTGTGTGTGTGTGTGTGCGTGCGTGTGTGCGTGTGTGTGTGTGTGTGTCATGTCTCCTCCAGCGTTGCCATTCAGTCTCTGAGGAGAAGCTCCAGAATTAGCGCTGAGTATTTTCAGCCTCCATGGCTCATCTCTCACCAATGACCCTGTTTGAATCCAGGCTTCAGCTTCTCTTTACCTCCAAATCCACCTCCATCCCTTTGATCCCCCTTTCACTACAGACACACACACACACACACACACACACACCACGGTCTTTCTCACTATACACGGTTCTCAGTCCAGTCTGATCTCCTATATTGCTCTTCTTTGTTTACACTGTTTGATAACATTTATTTTGAACATTTTATTTTGATCCTTGGAATAACACTGGAATAACCTCACATGTAATAAATAAAATATCACACATTCCCAAAACAGAGTGCTTGAAATAAAAATTAGGCTGACTGGAACACCAAAGAGAAATGGGCTGCCCTTTATATTCAGCATTTCTAGTCTTACGGATCCCTCAAAGCAGGGGTGACAAAAGGACGTTCAGCTGTCAGCTGATTACCACCTGCTGGTGAGTTGGATCAGGTGGTAGGAGTGAATGCCAGACAGGCCTGGCATGCCCCAACATGTAGTGAGGCCGCTCTGTCAGTGTCTGGCAGGAGCCTCGGTCTAGGAGACCTTCAAGTCCCATCTCAGGCAGAGCTTCCACAGCATTTTGAGGGAGGCTGGGGACTCTTAGTCCAAATGGACCATGTTCTGCACCTCCATTACTGAGGCTGCTGTGCTGACCTGTGGTCTTAAGGTGGTTAGTAGAATAGAATAGAATAGAATAGAATAGAATAGAATAGAATAGAATAGAATAGAATAGAATAGAATAGAATGCCTTTATTGTCATTATACAGGATGTACAATGAGGTACCTGGCCTTGTAGTAATCCCCAAACCAAATGATAGACACTGGCAGGCCAAGTAGAGCACAGCGTTCAGAGTAGCTAAAGCTGTGTGAGGGGTTGGGTGAAACCATGGAACAAAGCTTTTGGTCAACTTTGACGTGATTCTAGCAAATCATCAGGTGACCTAGGAGGAGGAAGCAGCTTCCTGTATACAGTGTGGACTAAGTGGCACTAACCTCAGCTGAGGATATAATCAGATGGTGGAAGGAATACTTCAAAGATCTCCTCAGTCCCACTGACACATCCTCTGTCGAGGAAGGA
>VUQK01023797.1:0-27014 GCA_015106715.1 Bujurquina vittata | reverse complement strand
AAAAAAGACACTTTGCAGGGCAGATTAGGTGATATTTAGTCAGCTGGAGACTTGTTGGTGTATGTTTGTCGCATTAGACTTTAGTCATGTTTTCAAAGTCTGATGTGAAACAAAGCAGAGAGTCATTAATGTCATTACATAACACGGCTCCTCTAATCATACTTTGAATCCTAATATTAGACTGCTCCCATGCTAATCAATTTGTCTTGGCATAATCTATGGCTTGCTCGTGTAAGCAAGTCTCCACCTAAAACTTCATAGTGTTGCTGTACTGTAGCTTATTATTATTATGTAAACAGCTATAAAGCTGCATTTGGCAGGTCACACCCGTTCAACTCGATGCCATCTTTGAAATAAATCTGATCTGCAGCTTCACTCCTGCACACTCTTACAGCAGGTGTCACTTTTATACAGAGCAGATCTTTTTGATAAATAGAAAAAAGCAGCAGAAGTCTTTAAAATGTAAAGTGATGGACTTTTGGATTAAAACCTTCCATTTTGTGGGGTGTCTCTAAAAAAAAGTCAATGTCAATGCCTACTGAGAGCATGACAGCCTACCTACTTTGAGCACTGGTTGTTTTGCCTCTATGAAAAATTTGTTTTACCTGGAGGGTGGCTGTAGGAGGGGTTACCATGACCCCACTCTCAAACCCTACAAAGTTTTATCAGACTTCATTCAAAACTTTTCGAGCAATCATGTTTACAGACTGAATGACACGCCCTCTGACGCAAACTCTACCAAAAACATGACCTCCTTGGTGGAGGTAATAAAGCAATAATGCAGTCACTTTCACAGTTCTTTGCTCATAAGATATTTAAAAGAACCACTGGCATATTATGTGTAGATTGAAGCTGCATAATTTATGAAGCTGAAGCAAGTCACATATGCGTCAGTTATTTGAGTCTGAACACCTACCGGTGAAAGAGCTGCTTTTGAACTTGGAACCAGAAGAACTTTTTTTGATGAAATGGTAATAAGTGATGGATATTATAATGCCTATAAATAAATATATGCATATGGATGTGCAGAATATGTAGGCAATGGAGGAGATCTTTGGTAGCAGATGTCACCATCCTGGGCCAGTTGCCCAGTGTTATGAGTTTTTGGACCGTTTTTTTTTTTTTTAATATTTCACAAGATTCTTGCTTTGCCCGATGGTTATTTTGTTTCTTGTGTATTTTCCCTTTTAGTATATTTACTCATGGTCATAATTACCAGTGCTTTTGTTTAGTTTCTTTTGTTATTCTGTGCAGTCCCTGGGTTGTTAATGTTTACTTAGTTTGTTACTAGTTCCCCTTTGCTTTTGAGTTTATTTCTGCCCTCTTGTGTCACATCTCCTGTGTTAGTTCATGTCTGTGTCTCCTCATTTCATTTTCTGACTACCTGCTGTGTTTATTGTGCTTTGGTTTCAGTTTTGCTTCCTTTGTCCCGTCTCTCATGATTTAGATCACCTGTGTCTTACTCTCCCCAGCTGTCTCCACTCCCCTCAGTTACCCTTCTGTGTATATATTGTCACTGCCTCCCCATACCCTCTGTCAAAGTGTCTGTTTCTGTTCCCCTGCTCCAGTGTTTCCCAGCACCAATGACTTTCTAGTTATATCTTCTATTATATCTATCTTTTCTGTAATTTTCCTGGGGTTATGTTTTAGTAAGGTTCAATTCTGTTTTGGTCCTTGATTCTCTACCTTCAGTCTAATAAGAGACTTATTTTTAGTTTAACCAATTGCCTTTACGTGTCCTGCATTTGGGCCCTGTTCATAACTAACAGCCTGCATAACCTGTAGAGGGTGAGACCAGATGTTTTTGGCCAGTCACCTTTGAGCAGGCTTTGGTTACATCCAGGAAAACAGACTTCATGGAGAACAGAGGAGGAATTGCATTTGCTGAAATGGAATATCAAAAATCTCAGCTGTGACAAGATAAATATGTTTTAGTTTATTTAAATCATCTCCTAAGCAAGGATGGTCACATAGAACAGGAAGTCTTGAACCATGCATCAATTATTTTCTATGAAAGATATCCTGGCCACACTGGAAGTTCCCCAGAATTGTTGGATATTTCTGGAGGCAAAGTCTCTTAAACAGCTTTGTGTAAGAAAGTTTAAAAAAGAAATGGACTTCTTCTCCACAGAATTCTTTTACCTGCATGTTTTACAGCAAGGTGAATACTGACAGTGCTAAAATGTTTAATAAAACATCTTAATACAAATGTATGGATGTACACAAGTGCAAGATTTCTGCAGACAAAGTCAGTGGGTGTTTGTGCTTATTTACTAAAGAGGAAGCAACACAGTGACTGGATTTGACTGAATTCCAGTAACTGACACATTATACCGATTCCCTCATTTACCACACATACTGTAGACCTGAAAGAGTTATTGGGATAGCAAAAGCTTCAACTTGAGTGATGATCTTTTGAGTGACTTGAGTGAAATAACATTCTGACGTATCTAACAACACATCCTTCATGTAAAGAAAAAAATAATAAAATAAAGACAAAATAGCAGCAATAAAATTAATTTAGGTTTCCGGGCATTTCTTTTTTGAGCATGAAGGCAGGCAGACGTGCATGCTCGTAACATAACTGAGTCAGTGTTCACATCACTAATCAGTGTGTAATTGTGTGAATCCATGCAGAAAACCAGCAGATCACTGACCTCAGAAGCCTAATTAAATGGTAAATCTTACAAAGGTCAACAGTGTGTTGGCTAAGGATGAAGAGAGTAGCCACCATATGGCTAAAGATGCCCTCAAGAAGTGCGTCTTCACTGCTCTTTTAATCTTTTGAGCTAATTGTGGCCCCCTGCACCCCAGACTTCAGGCGATTGGGGCTGGTGCCCAGGCAGACAAAATGTGGTCAAACCCTAATCTACTTAACTGCTCGGCACTTTGTTTTTCCAATTATGGTCATGCCTTGTTATTGCAGTGCTGAAAGCCGCTGACATCAACATTAATTTTGCTCCCTAAGCAAGTTTTCAGCTTGGAGTTTAATGAACAGATTTTACAGCAATAGATGCAAAAAAAACCAGACACAATTATTATTGATATAAGAATCATTTATCCAATGAAAACACAGAAACAGAATGAAAATGTGACTCTATTGATCTGGTCAAGTTTACTGAGCTTTGTAGTGAGTTCAAGTTCAAGTTTACCTGTTCATTTAGTGCAGTCTTATTACAGAAGCTTTATAAAAAGCACAAGAAACTGCTTAGCAGCAAACAGTCAGACTGGCTGGTGAACACAGAGGAGACTGTGAAGATTCATTTGAAGTTATAGTTTATGCGGTCGGCTAAAGTATGTTTTAATGTGTCTGTTACTGAAGAATTGTTAGGTTGTTAAATCTCACAAACTTAGAGAAACAGTACCAAGGACAGGAGCTCTGGGTCCTCAGCAGCACCCATGAACCTGCTTGAGCCCTGAAAGAGTGAATCTATAGATTTTTTTTTTGGTTTGTTTAAGCAATAATTTTCTATTCAATTAAATCCCAACAAGCAGTATTTTGTCAGCAAACTCTAAAAACCCACCATACACAACATTCTCAGTAATAAATAGCAGACAGTTGGCTACTAGCTGATAAAGATGGTGTAACATATTGGAGCTTAAGAGACCAGAGCTGAAATGGGAGCAAACACCGGACTTAAATTCATCAGTTTGCCAAACCAGAGCCCACGTGAATGCTATGAATTTTGCTGGCATATGCAGGATGCTGTTTCATAAGGCGATAATGTCAGATGGTACAAAAAAATTAATTAAAGTGTTCATTTGTCCAGTCTAAGAACAGTCATTAGCGCAGATATTAACGCACGTTGCAAGCGCAGAACAAAAACAACAAACAATAAGTACAGATGTCAGTGCGCAGATGTCAGAAACACAGCAGCTCGTGTCCTCTTCAGATTTAGATCTTTCACTTGAGCCGCTCAACTGTGCGAAGACACAAATGATGAAAATGAGCAGAGCGCTGCGTGAGCGCTGAACCGTTACGGCATGATGGTGCTGGCGCTAACAGCAGAAGCATTGTTTGACACCTGCTCAAGCATTTGAAGCCTTTCCAGCGACCATCCATTGCTTCTCTCCAGTTTAATATATAAATTGTGTTTTGTTTTTCTTGGTTTTGAGCCCTTTCATGTCTTAATCATAATGGTAATGCACAAAGCTAATAAATTAGTCTCAAACTGTCTGGTGTTTTAGGTTGCGCTCCTCCTTGGCAAATCTGATCTCATAGCCACTGCAGCTCATAAACTGCCCCCTATGTAAATGCCACATGTATGATAATTCTAGCTTTTTAATAATAAATGGGAGACCCTTATGAATGACCATAACATCAGCCCCTCAGAACCCCATTATTCCCTCTGTGACCTTTGTTCTCCTGGCAACCTGTCAAAGTAGATGATCTCCAGTTTGTCAAAAAAAGGGGCGGAAATGGAGTTAATAGGCAGCTCCTCTGCAAACACTGGGAGTCATTATGAATAGGAGGCAATCACACAGATCAAATATACAGCAAGGGGAAATGAAGCTGGAATTCAGAGGAAAAAAAGGAGGGGAAATACAAATTGAAGAGGCTGGTAAATATAATAATGTGCAGCTCATGTAATCATCCCTTTAAATGCAGATAGTGAAGAGGAGCGTTGACTGATGTAGACAGAGGAGACACGAGGAGAATTACCTCGATGGGAACCGGTCTAAAGTTACAAGTCTTCTAGTACAGAGCAGGAGTTTTTGTTTTCATTGATGATTTTTCCTGATTCTTTTTTTTGTTGTCGTTTGTTTACAGATTTTATGACAATCCCTGTCTGAGCAGCACCAATGTTCTGGCAATGTGACTGATTGATCAGTAGATGAACAGTAAAGATTAAGAGGATGACAAATAAGCATGCTGCTTACACAGCGCTTGGGGCTAATCCTACCCCCTCCACCCCCTGGGCTCCCTTTTGAGGACCTGCTGCCGAGGAGAACCCACAGACACTGACAGACCCCGACAACCGGAGGGAACACACACAACCTGTTCACGTGCAACAAGTGTCAGCTGGAGCTCATGACAGGACCCCAGCCCATCTGAATCGCCACAGCAGAGGCTGCAACACACAGCACAGACTCGCCCTGCCGTCTGTCCACCAGAGACCACCGGAGGCCCTGAAGCCACATATTCCACCTCAGCAGAAGAGGACCAAAACTTTTTCTCATCTCCATTTGTCAATCATTAGAGGAGATATTTTCAGTGAAAAATGATGGAGGATCACCTTGCAAAGATACCCATCATGCCGTCCTCTTCCCCCACTGAATCATCTGGCAGCGGTGGGACTGATGACAGCAGGGGAGGTAAGAGCTCCACATCAGCGGCAACAGGTGTCAATGGAGGCTGAAGAGCGCAACACTAACTTGTCTCTGTAGTAGGAGGGAAAAAAGTTATGATTAAAGTTTTAAATACATTAAAATTTTTACTTCACATGTTTTATTAATGAAATCCACCACAAACAAATATGCACATAAGTATAGACATAAATATATGCATACTCAACTGCAAATGCATTTCTCAATGAAAGCAGGAAATAAAAAACATAGTAGTAATTACGCAATATATATATTTTTTTAAATATATTTTTTTAAACTATGATGCAGATCTTCCTCCAGCATTTTTTTTATGCTTTAACTTTAACATCATCCACTCAGTGAGATTTTCTGGCTGTTGCATTATTGACATGAGTGTTTTGACAGACTGTCCTGCTGCAAGCAGACCGGGCTGACAGTACAGATGGCAGGCACACGTATGAAACAATACCAGACCTAATGAACGGTAATAACCGTCCTACCCTGTCACTGTGTTTGACTCACAGCCAAGAGTCCTGCACCGGGCAAAGCTCTGAGCCCGGCTCTAGTCTGCAAAGTATGTGGAGACACCAGCAGTGGGAAACACTACGGCATCTACGCCTGCAACGGCTGCAGCGGCTTCTTCAAACGCAGCGTGAGGAGGAGGCTCATTTACAGGCAAGACACAGCTCAGCTGCTAATAGCTGTTGTATTTACACTAGTTAGTATATGAGGTGCAAGAAAATGGGAAGTGTAAAGATTCACTTATCCAATACATTCTCAAATTTTGCAAACTATTCCAATGAATTAAAGTTTTCCGCAACAGTATAAATAAATGCCCTTCAGATGATGTATGTAAAAATAAAAATAAAAGTGAAGCACAACCAAATTTGAAAGAAGCAAAGCCTGCTATCACTCTCAAACTGAAAGGCCCATTAACCAGCACATGTCACTATACTGACTGTATGCAGGAAATAAATTGTTCTTGTTTCAAATATTAACAGATAATACTCAGATAACTTTTGAAGCCATAAAATATAAAAATCTTGCAATATTTATTTATTTTATTTTATTTTATTTTTTTTCTTGTGTATTAGAAAATCTGTGATTAAAAGCAGAATCTGAAGCATTTTTCTTTTCAGTGTTGAATGAAATGTTGATGAAAGAATGCAAGGAGCTGCAGGTGCTATTTTTGAGTGGGCGCTCCCTTTAAAAAGCTTCACTCTTGGTTAACAGGTGCCAGGCTGGTACAGGCATGTGTCCAGTGGACAAGGCTCATCGCAACCAGTGCCAGGCATGTCGCCTGAAAAAGTGCCTGCAGGCGGGCATGAATAAGGATGGTGAGTGGTTTAAACATGCAGATGCATCATTAAACTAACTGCTGTCCAATATAACTCAAACATGAACTTGTGTGAGGTTTAAAATCATGACTATAATATCACCTCAGATAACAGGTTGTTCCTTTCTATTTTCTTCTCTGCAGCGGTGCAGAATGAGCGGCAGCCACGCAGCACAGCTCAGGTCCGCCTGGACTCCATTGACGTGGACCCAGAAAAAGAGCACCTGGCCACCACGCGGGAACCCACCTCCTCTTCCTCCTCCTCTTCCTCTTCATCTTCTTCATCATCCTCCAATGGGTCCGTCATCACGTGGCCCCACATCACCTCCTCCATGTCCATCACTTCCTCTGTTGCCACCCAGCACTGCGTCAGTCCCCAGAACAACCACCGCTTCATGGCAAGCCTCATGACAGCCGAGACCTGCGCCAAGCTGGAGCCTGAGGATGGTGAGGAAGACTTGTTATGCAAAAGCTTTGCAGTAAATTTAAGGTGGAGCTTTCTCAGCATGTCCATCACATTGGGACTTGCAGGGGATACAGTATTTGGAAAACACCTTGACCTCATAATTGAAAATGTCTGTGGTTGAAATTGGCTATTCTTGGGTAAAAACCAAAGTGACACAGTCTCCCTAAGTGGGCAGAGTGTAAGATGATGTTATTGGGTGGGCAGTCAAGAGGGTGGGTTTTATCTTCACTTACCAGCACAGAATGAGATCACCATGCTGCTGTTTTGCATGAGCTAACCTGTGACGGTATGATGACATGCTTTTGAAGAAACTTAGTTTTGGTGTCAGTGTGGGCATCTTCTGAATTTCAGCAGGCACTCACATTTAAGGACTTTATCGCATAGTTAAAGAGATAAAGTTAAAGAGATGACAGGAAATTAGGTTCGAGGAAGAAAAAACATCTCAAGCTGGACTTTAACTTGAGTCACTGGCTCCCGGCATTAAACCCCTTATTGTTTTTAATTTATACTACTACATTTTATATAATTTTTTAAATGACATCTGCTTCTGTACAATAGTTCTCAAAGCGAATGCACTGCATGGGCTGCAAACCTTTTTCCCAGCATCTTTTCAGGAATTTCATCCTCATACTTTTAACACAGCAAAAGGGAAAGAGAAGGTTTACATTTAGAAACCACCAAACCCAAACCGAACATCAGAACTGCCTGAAGTTAGTTTGCATCTGGTAGTGCAGTAAGTTTCCTGTGCACTGATTGATTCTGAACTCACCTTTTCTGTTTCAGTCGATGAAAACATAGACGTGACCAGCAATGAACCAGAGCGGGCGTCTTCAGAGTACCACATGGCTCTGTACCCGTCCAGCTCTGAAAACATATATGAGACCTCAGCGAGGTTGCTTTTTATGTCGGTGAAATGGGCCAAGAACCTGCCGGTGTTTTCCAACCTGCCCTTCAGAGACCAGGTAAACTGCTGACAGCATAACTTTTCCTTTGGCTTGGCAACTATTTCTAACTGGTGAAACATAAATAAATCCAGTGATCCTTTTTTTTGGCCTATGGAATTCCATTCTTGTTAGAAAAATGAAAAACACTTGACATTTCCTTATATTTAAATTATAAGAGAATAAGTAAAGTTTTAGGAAAAATAAAATGTAGATTTTTTTTGGCTATATGAAGCAATATTGAAATATGATGTCTCACAATTTTGGCTTTATACTGTAAGGGGCAATGATGACAAAAAATCATACTTTTGTCTGTAAATTTGAAATAAGAAAGTCATTCTGTGTCACAAGATTACAGTTTTGTGGTAACTTTATGTATCCCTCAAGGGAGAATTCATGGTATGGCAACAATGACAACACAGCACATTTAGCAGCATGAAATGGCAATATAAAATCTAATAACACCACAAATACTGACTGGCTATAAATAAGTAGGTGAACGGGGAATTCTCTGACAGTATAATAAAACGACTCTGCCTCTGCAATAAAAGAGAATGTCAGGAATGAATTTCTTTGTAACTTCTTTCAGCGACGCAGAATGCAGGGCTGCATTTTCATACTCTGTTGTGTCTTCTTTACCAGGTGATCCTGCTGGAGGAAGCATGGAGTGAGCTCTTCCTCCTCTGTGCCATTCAGTGGTCTTTGCCACTAGACAGCTGCCCACTGCTCTCTTTACCGGACCTCTGTCCCGGCATGCAGGGGAAAACCAGCTACACCAGCCTGGATCTGCGCCTCCTGCAGGAAGTCTTCAGCCGCTTCAAGGCCCTCGCTGTCGATCCCACTGAGTTCGCGTGCCTGAAGGCCATTGTGCTCTTCAAGCCAGGTGAGGAACAAAACACTATTCAGTTGCTTGTCTGTAGTCCAGCTTAGCTTGATCACTGCACTCAGCTCTGTCATTGTTTTCAAAAGATGAGCACCACGCAGAGGCAAAAATTTCCCTCAATATGTTTTATTTAATTAGTACATCATAATTATACATTTTTTTAATAATATGGAAGGTTCTACAATTTTTGGCAGGAGAAGGCTTCAATCAAAAGCATAAACTGAGCATACATATGCCACAAGCTGCAATTTGAAAACAGGGGACAATGAAAATGTTGTTTGCTATTTTTGCTCTTGCAGCTGTTTCTCCCTGACTTTGATTTTACAAAAGTATTTGTGCGACTCATGCTTTTCTTGTCCTTCACAGAGACTCGAGGTTTGAAAGATCCAGAACAAGTGGAGAACCTGCAGGATCAGTCACAAGTCATGCTGGGACAACACATCCGGTCACACTACCCTAGTCAACCAGCCAGGTAACAACCTACACATATTACATCTCCCTAATTAGGGGTTTAATATAACAAATCATGGAGTGATTTCCTTTTAAAACTGATTCTCGTTCTACAGCGGGATGGTGTTTTGTATTGTTTCCTTTCACACGGGGTTAATCTCATTATGATCTTTGTGTTTAGGTTCGGAAAGCTGCTTCTTCTCCTTCCCTCTCTGCGCTTTGTGAATTCTGAGCGGATCGAGCTGCTGTTCTTCCACAGAACCATTGGAAACACTCCCATGGAGAAACTGCTGTGTGACATGTTCAAAAACTAAAAATATCACAGAGAAACCCGCATAGTCATCAATAATCTCCTGGTCGGGATGGGATGATCAATGACAGATATTTGCTTTGTATATATACCACAGATTGTGCATGCTGTTATATTTTGTATTATTTTCTGTCATTTCCACATCAGGTAATCTATCAAAGAAGAAAATGCTGTTCAGTTCTTGTCATTGTGTTTTCTGTTTGTATCACACAAAGAGTCTGAGTTGAAGTTACAATCACGCTTCATCCAATAGTTGTTTTTTTATGTTAAAATAAAAATTCTTTGTTTGGTAATAGATGCACTGTATGCATGCCCCTGCTGACATTAATGTGACTGCTGTATTCATGTTGTCATACCTTGAAAAAGTAAAAAAAGAAAAGCACCAGTTGCTGCACCGAAACCATCAAACAGTGCCCTCTTCTGTCTGGTTGCCACAAAAAAACCTTCAACACACACACGCATGCACGCATGCACGCACGCATGCACGCACGCACACGCACACAATAAATATAATATATTGAAATAAATTCAATTAAAAAGTCCCTTCAATATGTGCCTTCTGTTTCAATTGGAGATTAAAGACATGAAAGTTAACAGTGGAGGATGGGAGCTCATCCTTGACAACAGGCATCCTGTCCTTAAGCATTCACTGTATTAATTTTCTTATCATTGGGCAACATGACAATTCAGCACAACGTTTAAAACTTAACCATGTGAAAAATCCCATCCATCCAGTTTGAATGGTCATTCTGTGAGCTGACTGGTTAGCAAAATGAAACAAAACACACTTTTAGTGCTCATGTCATATTCACGTTACACAGGAGGGAGTAATCCTGAAGATTGTTTGTGGCTTCATTAAACAACCAAAATATGCAGCTTCCACAAATCTACTTTAGTTAAGAAAGTGAAAAAATAGCTCTTTGTAGGACATTTCTTTCTATTTTTGTGCAACGCTGGCTGAACCTCATGTTATCTTAATATAATAAAAAAACATATTAGTACATGGAAATACAAACTTCATTTCAATTAAAACTCTAATTCTAATGACTGTACTCAGCTTGAACACTGTTATGTAGGACATAAGCAGAGAAAAAAAATAGAATTACTTTAAAAAAAATCTCTATTTGTTGTTACCTGCATCGAAGCTGGGCAACTCTACCTCAACAGTTACAGGTTAAAGTGGGATTCAGCAGGTGGGGGAAACCTAAGATCAGTTACAGTGAAAAAGAATCTACTTACATTAATTTCTCTTGCGAGCTCTGGCTGATTTTCTTTGCCTCCAGGATGTAACCAGCTGCTACTGCTGCTCTGAGGTGTACTGCTCACTGAATTCAACAAAATGTAACCCACTATTTCATGAGCTATCTTCAATGATTTCTATCCCCCACACTGACAGTATAAACTGTTTGCTGTCTTTACACTGGACAGTATTCAGTTGGTGAGAAATGGGCACGCATTTGAAGATGCAATAAGTTACACTGCCACTAAGGTGTGCAATTTCACCATGTGTGTTCAGGCCTACGAGAGGCAAAGTGTGAAATGGACACGCGGGATAGGCGGCTCTATTACACACTTCACTGTAATACCGATGAAATCTCATAAACACCAAAGCTGTGCACCAGTCCAACACAGAGCTTTACTGTAAATTCACCACAATCCTGCAAGCTGACCTGTTCATCCTGCACTAAACTGCAGCATTTGAGTAACACAAAGTTACCTCAGTTTGTTCTGCAGTGAAAAATCACAACTTCAAATCATATACAGATCCAATACCTGATTTAAAAATGAGGGCATTAAACATAAGCTTTAAATTGTTCCTGCTTATCAAATGGCCCTTTAAATATATCCTCTCTTCTTCTCTCCTGACCTTTTTCTTACATCTTTGTCCATCTCTAAGTGAAGTTTTCTTCCTGGAAATACAGCAGCTGGACCTTTAGCTAGCAGGCGAAGCAGTTTGTGTGCAATGTGTTTGTTGATATTTGTTGAGCTGTTAGAAATGTGAAATTATTGTCTGCCTTTCCCCATGTTCCTCGTTGCGTTCTCGTTTGCTTCCTCTGCTTTGTAAGGGTCTTTACCTTACAATATACAGCGGCTTGAGGTGACTGTCTGTTGTGATTTGGTGCTATATAAATAAAATTGAATTGAATCGTGTGCCCTTATGTCCATGTCCATGTTCAAGTTTATTTATCATGTTCAAGTTTAGTGTTTTGTGCTGCTGGCTACCGACCAGCCCTGTTCAAGCTTAGCTTTTGTCTCTGGAGTCGTGCTTTGAGGCCCTCTGCCTGCCTGCCACAGCATTACATGACAACAAGAGTCTCTGGGGCCACACATGAACTGCAGTTTTGGGCACATTCACATGGCCTTCATGTTTAATCAGTGTTGCCACTTGAGTCAAAGCAGCTTTTGGAGAAGCTGCTAGCACACAGTTTTACTTTTTCCAGCTTGCACTATGAATTATGACTCAGTGTGTTCATTGCACATAACAATATAAGTTATTGTGTGTTCTTTTTTTGTGAAATGGATTCAATTACAAGTAAATCAAGGTGAGAGAGTCTATGACAGCAATTTAAAAACGCCTGCAAAAAGAAGAGTTAAACAAATATTTACAGTATAAACATACAGACTTTATTTACACTTTTGTCACA
This sequence comes from Bujurquina vittata, assembly GCA_015106715.1. NCBI lineage: Eukaryota > Metazoa > Chordata > Actinopteri > Cichliformes > Cichlidae > Bujurquina > Bujurquina vittata. The sequence goes on along the minus strand of VUQK01023797.1, from coordinate 14,676 downwards.
GCTCTGGTGTTGGTGTCAGCGTCGCCACAAAAACTTTAACATTGGCCTTAACTTCTATTTTAATCATTGCCCTTATTTTTCTCTTTCTATACAATTTCTTTCATAGTCAGATGCACTCTAAGTTACAGTAATGCTTCTCAGGTACTTGCTTATTTCTGTGACCTTTAAATGACCTTGACATTCTACAGGAATTTTTGACATTAACATTTGCTGTTACTTTTTGTTTCTGAACCACATTATTTCTTACTCACGCTACCTCTCAATTGAGGTACAGTACCAGTCAAAAGTTTGGACACAGTCACCCACGCACGCTCGCATTCATATGAATGGGTGAGGGTGTCCAAACTTTTGACTGTTGTAACTGTTCTTTTGCTTGGGGATCAAATACTTATTTCCCTCAATGTCATGCAACTCAATGTATAACTTTTATGCAATGTGTTTTTTCTGGATTTTTGGTTGATGTTCTGTTTCTCTCCATCAAAAAAACCCTGAGACTGTTCATTTCTTTGTAAGTGACCAAACTCACACATTCAGCAGGGGACCAAATCATTATTTCCTCCACTGTACTGCCTTCCACTTTGAAATGAGATGCATGTGGTTGAAATGAGCGTTGGTATTCCTTAACCAAATGTCAGCTTGATAAGAAATGCCACTCAGTATTACTTTACCTTTTGATTCAAACACACTGGCACCATCAAAAAGACACAACAGAAGAGAGGAAGTGGACCCCTGCTGCATGTAATGGAGGCGTCGGACTTGTTTTTTTTAAGACTTGTAAGCCTGATAAAAAGAGCAATAAATTGAAACGTCTTATTATAATTAGGTTATTATTTTAAGACCAAATTGAGCTCTAAGTCTAGGCTTTAAGGAGTTAAGAATAGTATATATCTGGTCAATGGGTGCTTGTCACATGGTTTCTTTCTGTCTTGTTTTTATTTTAGAAAACTTGAAATCGAGATCTCACCTCACGTGTCGCATTCTCATTTGACCTTTCTGTAGCTTGTTCACACAAAGGTTGCCTCTGTTTCAACGAGAGATTTTCATCTTATAAGATTAGTTTGTTAAGTAACAAGTGGAGGGAGACAAACACGCTGTTGCCACATTGCTGAGCAAAAATAGCATTACCTAATCTCAATGCCAAACCCCACAGAGCGGTGTGTGATTTGATTTGGCATCTCACTTAACAAGATTTTTTAAAAAAATCTTTATTGCATATTAAAGAATTTTCTAAATTGCATTAAAATGTTTCATTTGTTCAAAGTACAGTTTTGTGGTCAACGTCTCCCGCTTTTTAAAGAGAATTTTAGAAAAGGAAAGGAAAGCGTCTGTGTACAGCCATTTCAGTCCCAGATGATCTGTGGGTTTTAAGTCTGGGCTTTGGTTGGGCCAAAGGATTATGCCGTCAGCCACGTCATTAGTTAGACTTTACTATTACCAGTTTGGACCCTTTTTGCCTTAAAAAAAATGCCTTAGTTCTTTGTGACACAAACTCAACAAGGAGCTGGAAACAATCCATAGAGATTTTGGTTCATACTGACATGATAGCGTCACACAGTTGCTGCCATCTCAAATGGGCCCTGTTGGACTGAGATCTCGTGACTGTGGAGATCATTTGAGAACAGTAAACTCATTGCCCAAAGAAGTCTGGCCATTCCCCTCTGACTTCTGTCATTAACAAGGCATTTTTGTCCAGAGAACGGCAGCTCACTCGATATTTTCTCTTTTCCAGATCTGAAAAATATAGGTCTGAAATAGCCAGTCAGCCCGTCTGCCACCAACAACCCCAGCATGTTCAAAGTGACTTGGGTCACCTTTGTAAGCCGTTCTGATGCTCAGTTTGAACTTTTTTTGGGTTGTCTTGACCGTGTCTACATCGCTAAATGTTTGAGTTGCTGCCATTCGATTGGCTGATTAGATATTTGTGTTAATAAGCTAACGTAGTGGCTGCTGAGAGGAGTCACTGAGGAGCACTCCCACTGCATGATACTACTACCACCATGTTTCACTGTGGGAAGAGTACCAGCCAGATGATAAGAACTGACTGACGTTTTCTACACTTGCTGCTTTGATTTTGTTCCACATAGTCCAGATTTTGTATCATGAAATTAATGTGTTTTTTTCCCCCTAGGCTCTAAGAGTAAGTGATTGGTTTCTAAACAAGAGCTTTTCAGAGAGATATGCAAGACTAAACTCTATTTGTTTTGGGGTTTTTTGACATTTAGTTATCAGATCCTTTCAGTGACCACTGGATTATTTAATATAACCATTTCAATTCTTGCACCACAAAAAAGCTTCAACAGTGACCAGTGATGTGTGTACACAATTCGTTTAACTTGATTATTAAGTAAATCATTAATCATGATTCTATTTTGCTTTTGACCAAATATTATTCTATAGATTGCATTTTAACGATTAGGTGGCAATGGTTAAAACATTTCTTCCTCCACTTCCTTCATTTCCAGTGAATGTTAAACCTTGCACCCCCCACCCCCTGTGCAGCCCTTAATCTGCTGTGTTGGGTTATTAGCTGGACTGGAATGTGCATGGGCCAAACTTTCCTGACACGTTGCAGCACCAGCAGACCGCTGACTGGAGCAGCATCAGGAGGAGTCCTCTGGATCTTTATTTGGTGTGCTTCACCTGTGTGACTTAATTATACAGTTGCAATGAATCACAGCAAGGATGTGCCATTTGAATATTCTTACTATGACTATCCAGACTGGTACTCGAACAACGCAGAGCCAACGAAACTACCCAAAGAGTGAGTATAAAAAGTTCAATCCAACATATCAAATGGGGCCACGAGCACTGATTATTTGTTGATTCTTCATACATCAGAAAAGTGCTAAGATGTGGTGGTTTGACCTATTTTCATGCTCAACTTGCACATTTATGAAAATTTTGTTTTTAATGTTTTCATTCTCTTTTTGTCACAGAGTTATTTTACCATGTGACCCCACTGCAGATGACAAGCTCTTCCACATATGCATGCTATCAATATCAGTACGTACAAAAAAAAGAGTGACTGTATATCTAAAATGTAAAGGCATATTAAGATAAAGAAGGTTGACAATTTAAAAGAAAACTGGAGCTCAGCGGACCTGGTGGCTCTCTGAAGGTAGAGGGGGTTGTTTTTCTGGGTTATTGCAGATCAGCTTTGGGTCACTCGGTATAATGTATATTTCCTGGCAGGTCTCACCAGGAAAAATCAAGCACTATTCCTTTCATAATCAACAGATCTTGAGTTCATGAACACCTTAGACATCAATTCAATTCAGTACAATTTTATTTAGTACCAAATCACAACAGTTGCTTCGAGGTGCTTTATATTGCAAAAATTAAGACTCTACAATAACACACCATCCATCACCATAATCCAAATACCAACTGCAGGAATATTTTCGAAGAACAGTGTTCAGTCCATTCAGCTGAGATCCACAGAGTTGGAGAACCAGTACTGAGGTGCCCTGATATTGTTCTGATTGTACATGGTGACCCAACTCCTTACCGAGACCTCCACAGTTGTTGAACTCATTCATTTGAATGACCTGAAAGACTTAGGCTTAAACATTAGCACAATGAAATATAGTGTTGTTTATAGCAACTCTTTATTAGTGTATAATTGAAAATTGGCACTACAGAACTTCCTTCCTAAGTTCTTGGAAAGGCAGGTATTAAAAAATTGACTACATTCATTTTTGCCTCAAGCTAGCCTTTTTGGAACCAAACATACCAAGCAAGGGTTGACTGACAAGCCGGGGGTGACATGCTCAGAGTGCAGAAACATGTCAAACTCAAGATAGTCCTACTTTAAAGCATTCCTTGGTCTTTCTATATTTCTGACTGAGACCAAATACCACAGACTCCTTATGAAAGTATTTACTGAGGTTGTGGATCTGACTGAGCAGGAGGCTGCTTCCTATAGTCCTACATATAATCTACTACTTTTTGCAACCATGAGTAGCCCCCTGCTAGCCATTAGAAAGAAAGCAAGTTTAAGCTTTTCTGACCCAAACACTAATTTCATCCTTATATACAGTCTATGACTACAATCCAAAAAATCACTGCTATTAAATATGGCATACTGCTTCTTTAAATAGCAATAAGAACAACAGCACCAGCACAAAGTATTGTATGTGCTAATGTCTCATAACAACAAACTTTTATGTAATATCAGTAATCTTTACATTACAGCTAAACTAGCTTTGAATATAAACAGCTAATGCAGCTTAAACATTTAACCCACACTCTTTCTGAGTAGAACATGAGTGGATCAGTGAGCTTCATGTTCCAGCAAATCCTTCAGTGCTCTTTCCATGATTACATCAGCTGTCTGTGCTTCAGATGGATATGCAATTTAGGGACTTTTACTGTCATTTAGCCTTCACCCATTTAACAAATGAAGGCCACTTTAACTCAGAAAAATCCTTCTACTCTGTGCAGAATGGACATGACCCAGTTCCATTCTACAGTAAACAATCTGAAATAAACTATTACAGCTGGGTCACTGCTGCCGATCAGGCATAACAAGGCAAAATAGACTGAACATTTTCTTCAAAACAAGGTTATTTATTTATCCTGACTTAGAGGTCAGATTCCAGCTATATAGTCAGTGCTGTATTTTTAAGTTCCAAGCTTTAATGAGTTACTGCAGCTGGCAAAGCCTGTGAATAGCCCGAACGGATAAACGTCATCAAATAAACTTTAGCTCTGAAATGAAGGGGCCACGGTAAAAGAATGTTTTCTGTAACTAGAACCTAGTTTTCAGTAAGCTAATGCTAAGAAAGCTGTCTGAATGAGACTGTTCAGTCCAAAAAAAAGTTACTGTAAAGGTAATGTTCACTCACGAGCATTTAATGCAGATGTTTATTTTTCTTTAGGAGAAGCTAGCACAAAGTTGATGCCTAAAGTTTTGCTGCCAACATGTAAACAGCTAAATAATGACCACCCCTAATGTGGCAAATCCTAATAATATGACTTGTCCTTTCCATGTAGCTGGTGATCATGTTGATCCTGGCAGGTCTCACCAGGAAAAATAACTTCTGCCAAGGTTTTGCAAGAGGATCCTCAAGCATCTTCAGGTAAGTTTGGTAAATAAAAATTTAACTGCACATTGGTCTTGTGTTATCTGAGCTTTCCTGTATGATCTTACAGTCCAGCCAACTTCCTGGATCAGACTCAGAAAAAAGGCATCGTTATGGCTGTTTTTGGACTGCTGTTCAGCAAACTGGCAGTGCTGGTCATCACCCCGGACCCTCTGCCTTTCTCCAAAGATACTCCAGCAGAACTTAAAGGTAGACATCAGTGTGTTTGTTCTTTATTTCTAACAAAGAATGGAGCTGCATCTGCAGCCTGCACCTCTCACTACATAAATATTACAATATTTGAAAATTTTGTAGTGCCAGAGATAATATTAAAAATATCCTGAGGAGAAGTAGTTTTAATTTTAGTGTGTCTAATCTAGTTGTATCTTCAAAGCAAGAGTAAAAACCTATGGAATTGATTGATTTAAACTCTTTAATGGAGACAATACACTTGTCTGGGACAGCAGTCTCTTCCCATTTTGTCCATACTGAACATTAGAATTTTCATATGATGAAATAATACGTCCTGTTTTTTTGGGTTTTTTTCCAGAGTACATGAAGATGATTGCCATTTTTTACTACCCAGTCCTGTATTATCCTCTGCTGGTGTGCGGCACTGTGCAGCGCAAAGCAGGTTATGTGTTTGGGACACTCCTCTCCTTCAGTCACTTTGGTGTCCTGGTGTGGCAGAAGTTTGACTGTCCAAAGACTCCAGAGGTAAAATACCAGCAACAAACAAACAAAACAAAACAGCACAATGCTAATGTTTATATATGTTTTCATCCAATCCAGTGAATTTAATATCTGAGAACAATACCTTCTTCATATTAGCGTGTAAATCACTGGATTATTGCCTTTCCAACACTGTCACCCCAGAAACAACCACAAGTGAAAAAAAAGGTAGATATAGCATTCATAAACAGTATACCAACTCTAGTATCCCAAATGTATTTGCCCTGAAAGGGTATATCACCCTGCTGTATTGCACATCAGACTCGATATTAATTATCTGCGCAGGGTTTAAAGGCGTTTGTTGCTGTGCAATCCGATGGTAGATTGTTGAGGTGCACGAAGAAGCTCCTGTGACCACGACCCAGACAATCACACGTTTCAGTTTCATGACGTGCTTGAATTATGTTGATGGTCCATTCATTCTGGTTGCAGTAGGTGCAGGTCCTAGCAGCAGAACCACTGTTGCAGAGGAATGACCGAGATTCTTACATGTTGGTCATCTTTTGTCTGGGACAGCCCAAAATAAGGGATGGAAAACCTAAACAACACCACTTGATGGCAATCCATTATTAGATCAACTTTTCTATTTCACTGGGCACTGCCCTTTAGCAGGGGTGGCTAAATGGTTCATGTCGGTGCCTAACTAACTGACATAAATGTAGCTGTATTTAATATTTATGATGTAAAGAAATACAAAATTTATTGATACATGTATTTTGCAGTGTTTGTATAAAAACAGTGACTACATTGTTTGTAATGCTATATCTTTGTATCTAACAGCGAAATTCACTTTGGATTCTGGAGGAACTTTAAAGGACAGCATGTTTTGTTTCTTCACAGATCTATAAGTACTATGCTCTACTTGCAAGTCTGCCCCAGCTGGCCTGCCTTGCTTTTCTCTGTGTTCAGTTCCCTTTGCTGTTTGTGAAAGGCCCAAAGACTGACGAGGTGAGCAAAGTCAGAACGCAGACACTAATATCTGATCTCTCTCAGGCTGTGTCTGGTGCAGCTGAAGTAAGACACATGAATCTGAACTATGCAAAACAGAACCGTGACTACAATAAGCAGCTTGTGCAGAACAGGACAGGTTTAACCCCGTGTCCTTCGGCAGATTATAACGAGAGAGGTGATATTTTTCCCCCGTCAAACACATTAATTCAACACAGATTTATGTTTGAAAAGCAGATTTAATCCCCGCATTAGGAAACAGAAAACACATCGTCCTTTATATTTTTGTCACATTGAAATTATACAGTCATGAAGGATATTAAACCAGGAGTTATGTTCTAAATTCAGCGTTTTTGCTCACAGGACCTTGACAGCAGCTACTACACCAACTATGTCAAGTTACTTCTCAAGAAAAAGTCCTCCACTGTCAGGTGAGCGGCCATGAAACAATCATTAAGACTCAGTCAAAGTGGTTGGGATCAAAAATATGAGGCCGGGTTCATATTTAACAGAGATGATAAAATATAAAACCAGTATGTTGTTGATTTTAATTTTTCCAGCTGACGTTTTGAGTCGGTGCAGCAGGACAAACGCACGTGAAGCAAGTTTATTAACAATGTTTCATTATTTGTTCATTACGGTGAGCCAGCAGCTTACCCTGTTTCACTGTGCTCATTCTGTCACTTAGCCACGTGATGAAGTCCTGATGATATTTATAGATTTGAGGAATATTTAGTATTTACTGAAGTGTTTTTTCTTCTCCTCCAGATTATAGATTTCTTTCTGCTTTGTATTGAGCTGACAGTTGCTAGTTTAGATTTATAAGCTAAAAATAATCACTGTTTTGGAGTAGCTTCCAAAATGAGATTAACAGAGACTCACATCTGATATTAAATCAACTGATTTTTTTTTCTCTTTAACACCCCAAACTCCTTTGGGCTCCAGCAAAGTAACTGCATAGAGAAAATTGCTGCTTTGATAATAATGATGATAAAAATACGATGGTGTATAATTGAGGAGCATCCAATCCTCCACAAGTATTCTGAAATTTGACACATGCATCACCACCTGCGTGCATGATGTTCACTGAAAGTCAAAGTACTTTTCCATTGTGGTTTACAGTACTTACATTTACTTTAAAGGACTGTGTCCTCTAATTGGGCTCACAGAAAGGCTTAGCTTCACATGGTGATAAAATAGATAAGCATGCTTTTTGACAGTGGGAGACAAAGCCGAGTATAAGTAGAATAATCAACCTCCACGCAAGAGTCTGGCTGCAACAGTTAGATGTGAGGGGACCGAAAATAGGAGGAAATTTAGTACCTCAGTGTTGAGATGGGCCTTATGGGCTTAAAATTATTTAAATACAAATAGTTTTCATTTTGCATGTGGCTAACATGATTTGTTCTGTGTTCATTGCAGTTCATCAGCAGCAGACAAACCAACCCTGACAGAGAGAATTGTGGAGGTGTTTAAGAGTTATATTTATATTCCTGAACAAGGTGATTCATACACAGACACTGATTTTACCTCAGCTAAAGTTATAGTTATCATATCTCCGTTTTAGTGGCAGTGGGGCAGTGGGTAGGCGCTCGCCTTGCGCCTTGTGCTGCGTTGTGTTCTTGAGCAAGACACTTAAACCACATTGCCTAACGGTATCGCCGGTCCCTGGCTGCATGACTGCAGATGCTCGATTCTGGATGAGTGATCTGGAACAATCCTTTCATTGTGTGCCTTGTGTGCACAATGACAATGAGTTGAATCTAACATCTTAGCTAAACATGTGACATCAATGAGGTGATGTTAAGTCTGGATAATGTAACTTACTGTAGTTGTAAAGAGATTGTCGATCATTTTTGCTTTTCAGTGTTTTGTTTCCCACTGAAGCTGGCAGTATCATCATTTGTCACCTGTGTGGCAATTTATCATGTGAGCTTAAATAAGTCAATATTTCATTTACTACAGTTATACATCACACCATCTGAGTTGGGCCATTATACTTTCACTGATGTCTGTTTCACCCATCAGACTGCACTCCTGTTAGTCGTCCTGGCGGTCCCCACTCTCCACATTGTTCGTGCTGGTATTGATGAAAACATCGCTTTCTTGCTACTGGGGTTTGGGATTGTCCTATCAGACGACAGGATGGAGGTGGTCAGAATTGTGACTTTTTACGCTTGGTTGCTAGAAGGTATGTGGGCTCTCTTTGCTGGCCTTTAAACAAAAATGCCAAAGTGTTTTTTTTAAAAGAGAGACTAATGCAGTTTTTCTTTTGGGTCATGCTGTTTGTTAGTATGCTACCTCTGTGCGATGACCCTGTCTTGTTTGGTCAGCCTTATTATGCTCATGAGGTCCATGGTTCTCCACAGGTATGTGCAGTAAATCCAGTAGGCAGAGGTTAAAGGAAAATCTATTTTCTTTATCAAAACTTTACTTATTCTGAGTAATGACTAGAGCCTATCTACTAAATCCTTCAGCTCTTCGTTGTTGTCTGATTATAAGCATTTAAAATTTACGATTTTTCTTCTGAGAAAAATAAACACATAATGCATCTGTGAGCGTCTTCAGCTTATCTCCAACTTCCTGTCTGAATCTGATGTGTTGCTGGTTTTTAATGTGTTTCAGATCAAACCTGAGAGGACTGTATAAGGGAGATATTTACAAGATTTACGACAGCCAGAAAACTGTCCGTCCATCTAGACCTGGTGTTGTTTGTTGGATGGGCTTGACAGGATACCAGGCTGCAATCGTCAGCCTCGGTGAATCTTGAATAAACTGCAAAATCGAGTTTGACTTTATTAAGAATAATGCTGGAAATACACACAAAAAAACCTTTTTCCTATCAATACAAATTGCCTTTCAAAGCCTATAAATAAATAAATAAATGAGACACAGTGTTGATCTGGATGATATGTTCCCTCATTACCATGAATGCACTCATTGTAGTAGCAAATCCAACTTTACTTTGAGTGACACTCAGTAAAAATGATACTGCTTTAATTTAATTAATTAATTAATTTTAAGGCTTAAGGGCTGAGAGACACAGAGAGAAAACAGAAGCTATGAAGAGATGGAAAAACATTTTGCTTTTGGTTTAGTTGCTCATTTAGTTATGTTAGAAATGCAGCATGAAACAGCAGAATTGATTCTTCACATTGGAACACCACAAAGTATGTCTAACCTACTGATTTGTTAGACAGAAGATGTTCATATGAAAAAGAATAATTACCCCTAAAAACGTGTTTAACATTAAAATCGGCCTGTTTCTGTGCTATGTCTGCAGGGATGGCCATCCAGACTGTCGTGTTTTTCATCTGCTTCTTGTTCCTGGTGTTTTTGATCATCATCCCGGTCTTTTACGGCCGTAACATCATCGTCTTTGAAATTGCAGGAAAGGCATGGTGAGTCAGCAACGATTTGTGCGGTCCTTTTCTTTTTTCTTTTATATCAGTGACTAAAAACACTTTTTTTTTCCTTCCCTGTGATGTCTCAGGCCAGCCTGGGTCACGTTAATATTGGTTACAGGGCTTCAGCACGTGACTGCGAAGGTTGCTTTCATCAAAAAGGAAGCAGGCACACGAGACCTGAAGAACAGGCATGTTTGTTTATTCCAGCTCATTGTTTTTTTTTTATTAATTAGATAATTGAATTACTATTTGCGATTGGATTTTTTAATATATATTTGTGCTAGATTAATTGCAATGCAATGCAATGCTCGAGACAAAGGAGTTTAGTTAATAGTAACAAGTAACAATTAGTAACGAGTTCATTATAAGCTATTTTACAGCATAAAGGACAACCTTGAATGATGAAGATTAGATAAATCAAATGGTTCTCAAACACTTGGTGCTGCAGGCAGTGTATCATTAAAAAAACTAAATAACAAGTAAATAAAGTAGATGATAAGATGAATACTTTCTCACTGGGAAACAACCTTTTGATTAGGGACATGCAACTACTTTTGAGGACACGGAGGTCATTCTTTTTTTTTTCTTTGAAATTAAGAGAACCTCAGAGAGCTGAAAAGGCTGAGTAGTTTTAGACTGAATCCTTCTAGTTTTGATGACTTTTTACATGAATATTAAATCACTGTATTCCTGCCAGTTTGGATACTGATTTAAAACATGCATTTAATGCATTGTTTAAACAACAGAGAGGGTTTGAATTAAGAATAAGCATAAATCAAGCTGAAAAGCTTGAGATTTCCTCACTTTTAATACCATCTCCCATAATGCAACTTTAAAATTTTGAAGCCTTCACTCATCAAAGCACCTTCAGAAATACTAAAGATGTAGCTAACTTCCTTCTTGATGCTTTTCAGAGAGAGTCTGTTCCTCCTGACGTACCTGCTGTTCCTGATCAACACCGTGCTCGGACTGATTGTTGCCATATGGAGAATAGTGATAACAGCTTTGTACAACATCATCCATTTTGGTCGTATCGATGTCAGTCTGCTGCATCGCACTGCAGAGTCCTACGATCCAGGTACAGCTACTGCATCTTAGTTTTTGGACAACAATGAAACCCTTCAGTACTGAGCAACAGGCTCTACAGAGGAGCATAAATTCGATCTTTTACTAATTTTCGTCTTGAATGTCTTGATGATAATAGCAAAAGTTTGGAGTAACATTACTTGTTGAATAAGAAAGTGTCATTGTGACCTTTGACCCCCATTTAGCCTACAGATACTACACCCACTTCCTGAAGGTGGAGGTCAGTCAGTCCCACCCAGTGATGAAGGCTTTCTGTGGGCTGCTGCTGGACATGATGATTGAGGGTGGGAGAGCTGGACAGAAAATACGAGATGCAGAGGAAGGTAGAAATCCTGAACACACACACACGCACACGCACACGCACACGCACACGCACACGCACACACACACACACACACACACACACACACACACACAGCCCAGCTCCTGCGAATGTTCATTTAAAAACACTGAATGTTCACGAGTGCACAGATCTAGTCACTGCGTTGCTCCTCTGAGGCTGTGGCACTTATCTTTCTTTGAATGACACCACACAAATAAAATGTTCTTTTCCAGGTGCTGTAGAAGTAAAAAAGTTAAAAAAAATGTTTTGTGGACTGCAGAGCGATTTTGTTAGAATACCTAGAACGATCACAATGATCAGAGCTCACTGGTTCTTTTAATAGATCCATGGTTTCAACTTCTGTGCTCGGGGCCACGATAAAATGCATCATTCTCAACCTGTCGGGCTCAGCTCTACACTGTCAGACTTAATTATCCTCAGTGTCAGTTGAAGCTTTACTTGCAGTAGACTCAGCTAAATGCTAAACATTAACGCTGGTGGTCAATTCACCGTCACACTAAACTGTCCCAAACACCAGTGTTTATGTAGCATTCAGCATTACTGCTTATCATGCTGCCATTCAAACATTTGCATCTTTGCGATCCTTACTTTGTGATTGAACTACTGTAAGATGCAGTAGTGTAACATTTAGCTTGCTAGCCTGCTATCATAAATTCAGTTAATAGGAAAATATACTAATAGGACTGCGATGTATTACCATCGGGTTGTCATGATTTCTACAGTATAATGACCCTTTCTCTGCATTAGATTACAATTGTGGATACTTAACCTAAGATGAATGTGCTTGTAATGACACACATGAAAATGGATATTTAATTGCATAGCTTTCAATCTTGAGCATCTAGCAATGCTGAAATTTCTAGACCCACAGTGCAGCCAAAAACAGATGATACTGTTTCTCCACAGTATCTCTTCTTTTCAGTGACACTCACAAAGAAATCGTGTTTAGGTTGCTACACGACGCTGTAGAAATTTTGAATCTATTTCAGGAATGTTCTAAATTACAACACACATACATTTAGAAATGACACTAAGCATATTCAGCCCCTTAGTTTGCTGTCTCGTTCTGCCCTCAGCCTGCTCCTCCTTCATGCTTTCAGGGATTCAGGAGAATAAGCCAAGCAAGATGACCAGCAGTAAAAGGATTCGCTCTCGCTGGCAGCTGCTCTACACACTGGTTAACAACCCCTCCTTGCTGGGTTCAAGGAAGCATTTCCAGACACTGCAGAACTCGGAGAGCGTCCTGAACGGCACCCCCAACCGCACCTCCAAGAAAAGCAGCAAGAGGGAGTCCAGCAAGCCAGCTGCAGAGCCAGAACAGTCCACGGAGACCCCAGAAAGCCAAGAAACAACTGAATGAGCTCACACTGAAGTTGGCGATTTACTTTAAAAAAAATTATATCTAGTATGCATTAAACAAACCTGTGTGTACTAAATATAACTTCTACAATGGGACACTTTGCTTCAGAAATAATCTTTTAGCATCTAACTTCATGTGGTCTAAACTTGTCTGTCTTTCATTTATTACATGGGATGTGATTTTAACCTCAATATCTCACAGAAGCCACTTTCACAGCAGTTTGATAGACAGATTTCTCTTTGCCACAAATTGGCTGAGCTAATTAAAACTTCTGAAAGGGCTTTGGGGATGCACTGGAGCAAGCCTGACCCAAAGGATCCACTGCACATGTCTCAGTGGCAGACACCAAAGGATGCGCTGGGAGGTTCCCTGTCTGTGCTCTGATGGGTCAAAGCTGCACTGCCAACACAAGGGGACTCTACAATATATTAGGCTTGTTATGTGGTTATAACATAGAGGCTGATTGTTGTATCTATTACTAAAGTATCCCTGCAGAGCCTAGATTCACCACATTTCAAAAAACAAACATGGACTTTAACAAAATGCAGCTGCAAAAATAAGACTCTGGGATTCCTACAGAAATATGAATTACAATGTTGGTATCAACTCTAATTTTGTTAAGCTGTGCTATAAACTATTTTTCAATTATTCTATGCCTTTAAATTATTTAATACGGACTTGCACGATGCATGGACTGACAGTGGTGATCAATGTCAGCATCAGAACTGCAGCAGGGAGTCAATAAGTGGTCCTAGTTTAGTTTTGCCTTGGGCTAAAGTAGGCATGCCAGCTCATACTGATTATATATTATCTGTTCTCAGTGCTTTGGGAGGATTTTCAAGAGCATGGATGGCTGAATTTATATGTAGAGCAACTTCATAGAAAAAACATAAAATCCTCACAAGCTGAAAAACACAAAAATATGATATTAACTCCAGTATGAATTTTGTTTCTCCTGCATAATGCAGTTTCATATCTTAATATGTTGTTGCATGTGGATCAGTTTTTACTAAGACTTCAGCTTTGATGTAATCAGTGGTGAATCAGATGGTGAATATGATGATGAATATTGTCTCATATTTTATTTTCTGTTAATTTTACCTTAAATTATGTTTTACAGTATTACAGTATCAGTACAAAGTGACTGCTGACGATAAATAAAAGACTCAAATAGATACTGTGCTTTTAAATTTCTGTGCTTTTTTTGTTAAACCCCTCTTTTAAAACTAGATCAATAATTTTTAAAACAAAATTCACATTTTTTATATAATTAATTTTTTTGATGATGTAAAATAGGCCAATCTCCAACTTTCTTTTCTCTCCAAAATTCTTGAAAGAGTAGTTGTAAAACAGCTACCTGATCATCTGCAGAGGAACGGTTTATTTGAAGAGTTTCAGTCAGGTTTCAGAATTGATCACAGCACAGAAACAGCATTAGTGAAGGTTACAAATGATCTTCTGACAGCCTCTGACAGTGGACTCATCTCTGTGCTTGTCCTGTTGGACCTCAGTACAGCTTTTGATACTGTTGACCATAACATTTTCTTACACAGATTAGAGCATGCCATAGGTATTAAAGGTACTGCAGTGGTTTGAATCTTACTTATCTAATAGACTGCAATTTGTTCATGTAAATGGGGAGTCTTCTTCACACATTAAGGTTAATTATGGAGTTCCACAGGGTTCTGTGCTTGGACCAATCTTATTTACATTATA
>VUQK01023795.1:0-19152 GCA_015106715.1 Bujurquina vittata | reverse complement strand
AAAACTCGTCCCTGAGTCAGAGAGGGCACTCCACCCTTTTCCAGCTGAGGACCATGGCCTCAGACTTAGAGGTGCTGATTCTCATGCCAGCCGCTTCACACTCGGCTGCGATCCATTCCACTGCGAGCTGGAGGCCACCACTTGACGAAGCCAACAGGACCGCGTTGTCCGCAAAAATAGACGAGACCCTGAGGCCACCGAGGGAGAAGCCTTCCGCCACCTATCTATGCCTAGAAATTCTGTCCATAAAAATGATGAACAGAATTGGTGACAAAGGGCAGCCCTGACGGAGTCCAACACCCACAGGAAATAAGTCCGACCTATTACCGGCTATACGGACCAAGTGCTCACTGCGGTCGTACAGAGACTGAATGGCCCGCAACAACGGTCCAGACACTCCGTACTCCCACAGGACCTCCCACAGGATACCCCGAGGGACACGGTCGAATGCCTTCTCCAAGTCCACAAAACACAGGTAGACTGGTTGGGCAAACTCACACGCCCACTCGAATATCCTTGAGAGGATAAAGAGATGGTCCAGCGTTCCATGACAAGGACAAAAACCACATTGTTCCTCCTGGATCCGAGGTTCGACTAACGGGCAGACCCTCCTTTCCAGCACCCTGGCATAGACCTTACCGGGGAGGCTGAAGAGTGTGATCCCAGAAAGTTGGAGCACACCCTCCGGTCTCCCTTCTTAAAGATGGGGACCACCACCCCGGTCTGCCAATCCAGTGGCACTGCCTCAGATCTACACGTGATGTTGCAGAGGTGTGTCAATCAAGACGGCCTTACAACATCCAGAGACTTCAGGACCTCAGGGCGAATCTCGTCCACTCCAGGGGCCCTGCCACCAAGGAGTTGTTTAACCACCCCAGGTGATGGGGAAGTCATCCACTTCGTCCCCAGACTCTGCTTCAACTAGAGAAGGCGTGTCAGTGGGATTAAGGAGGTCCTTGAAGTATTCCTTCCACCGTCCAACTATGGCCTCAGTTGAAGTCAGCAGCACGCCACCTGCACTATAAACCGTGTGTGTGGAGCACCGCTTTCTCCTCCTGAGTTTCCTGACGGTTTGCCAGAACCGCTTTGATGCAGTCTGAAAGTCATTAATTAATGACTTGGTACATATTAAGTTAAAGGTTAGAGTCTCTGCGTGTGTATTACCATCAACCTCTCCTTGATATAAAATTCCGTGCTAAAATTCTAGGTGTAATAAATTATGATGGGCATAGGGGCTTTGCCCCACATTTTTTGACAGTTCCAACTTGTTTCTTCCGGACAGGGATTTTGCCTCTTCGGTGAAAACACCACCGTCCCCATGGTAAGCGTGGTGGGAAGCTGGTGAAATTTTAAATTCACCTGGCATGTTCTATTTCTGCTCTCATGGTAAGAAACGGATTATTTTCTTCTGTGCCGCGGTGTTTTCTAGATCCCATGGACACCTGCCTGATGTTTGTTTCCTGCCTAGACGTGGAGGAGGTACGGCAGTTGTCTACAAAAAAAACACTACATGATGATGGCTGTCGGAGTTTGTGCAAATAGAAGAACAAGTGGTGAAACTGGGTGGGATTTTATCTTTGCCCAGTGCAAAAGGTTTGCTCTGCAAAACATGCAGTGAAGGCAAAGTCGCAAGCAATTTTACCTGGCAAAAGCAGGACTCTCACAGATAACATAATACACACCTCATGAACAACAAGATTTTTGTTTTGTTTTTTTTTCATTTTAAGTAATGGAAATGCTGTGATCTGATTCTTTTAATGAGCCACGTAACTTGCTATGATCTCTGGTTTATAACGGGTGTAACACTGGTGTGTGGCCACAGCGTGCACATCTGATGTTGCTCACAGTGGAACTCAGTGTGGTCATGGTGGCCCTGCAGGAAATATGGAGTGATTAAAGGGATTTATGCTTTAAATGAGTATTACAACCTCATTGCAATCCAAAGCTGGCTTCAGACAAAGCAGCTCAAAACGCAGTCGTAGCCTTCCATTGTTTCTGTTTTTAAAAGTCTTTTGACTGTTTTAATAAAATTTGCTTTGTTGGCAGGAAAGTTGAGAACAATACTGCAGAGGCACTGACATAAAAGGGAAAGCATTCTTGTGATTGCTCTCTCAACCTCTTCTCTAGTCCTTCACTTGCCTTTTCTTTTCTCTTTCTTTGCTGTTCTTTAATATTCACCTCCCGCCCAGGGGCTTTAGTGGAAGTTTTCATTTGGAGATGCACAGTTGCATAATCCTGCAGATACAGTATTGAACAGTGGGTGATTTCATACAGCCCTATAACTGCTTTTAATGCAGAGCAGAGACAAAAAAAATCTGTCTAAGCTCATCAATATCACTCAGGTAAGTGCACTGAAAGCCAACAATATTTAACTTATTGTTTTGATGTGGCAAGTGAGGCGAGTATGGGTTAAATACACAGGTTTCACAGGACAAAAAATGTTAAAACACTTTTCTGTGAGATGCCATTTCTCTCTGGAGTCATTGTGTAGACATGCAGTACAGTCAAAAGTTTGGACACACCTTCTCATTTAATGTTTTTCTTTTTTTCCCCCTACGTTGTAAATGAACTCTGAAGTCATCCATACTATGAAGCAACACATAAGGAATCATGTAGGAAACTTAAGTGTTAAACCACAACATGTTTTAGATTGTAGATTCTTCAAAGTGGGCACCTTTTGCTTCAATTACAGCTTTTAACACTCAGCTTCAAGAGGTCATCACCTGAAATGGCTTTTCAACCGTGTTGACGGAGTTCCCAGAGGTGCTGAGCACTTGTTGTCTGCTCTGCCATCACTCTGCAGTGGTGGTGTGCGATACTGTAAGATTTGGTATCGATCCAATACCATTTAAATACAGGGCCAGTATCACTGGTACCGATACCCATACTGATACTTTATTAATAATTATGAAGCCTTTTCATTGAAGTTTAAGTGTTTTGTGATTTTTTTTGCCTTTGGACCATTAATTAGATTAAAACCCAGGATAGAATCGAGCATAGTTTGTAGGTAAATTTATTTTGATAAATATTTTCAAAGTTTTTGCTTTGAAACATTAGATTTTTTTTCTTAAAGTGTACAAAATGATCACTCAAGAACAAATTAAAACTTTTTTTCCAGGTAGTGTTCAGAAAGTATAATACAAAAATATAATTTAAAAAAATTCCTTCATTCACTAATTTTCTTGATTTTTTCTTAAATAAACAAACTGTACAAAATTATAACTCCACAATGTTATAAAACATTTACACTTCCAGCCCCAGCACGGCACGGCCCCCTACTTTGATGTCAAAAATATAGGACAATTTGGCCCTTTAAGTTACTTTGTCACATTTTGCTAACTCCTCTTAATTGGATGGTAAAGCAAAATGTCAAAAAAGTAACTTAAAGGGCCAAATTGTCTTATATTTGTGACATCAAATCACAGACCAGTAGTGGCCCGTGTGCTGGGAGTTTGAGATACTAGTAAAATAGGTTACGTATCATGTGATGATATAATGTCAAAACACTGCGGGGAGTGTGCCTACTCTGTGCTGTGACAAGAGGCACTTAAACAGACAGTCAGCTCTCATCTTTTAATGAAACCACAGCTCTGCACACAGGAGATAAGCTGAAGATAAAGTATCGATCTCATTACAATCATATTGATCAATATCAATACCAACATTGGTATCAATATTATCGATATTTGGGTCGATCCGCCCACCACTCAGTCCAAATCATCCCAAACCATCTCAGCTGGGTTTATATCAGGTGATTGTGGCGGACAGGCCATCTGACGCAGCACTCCATCACCCTCTTTCTTGGTCAAATAGCCCTTACAGAGCCCGGAGGTGTGTCTGGGGTCATTGTCCCCAAAAAAGCAAAATATAGTCCCACTAAGCAGTATATTTTAATAAGGTTATTTTTAAGATAATTATTGTGTAAAAATATAAATATTAAAAAAATCCTGAACTGTGAGATCACTAAAATTTAGTTTAAACTAGGGGTTTTTTTTGTAACAGCATATTAATTTTTAATTTTTATATCTTCCAGTAGGCTAATCGCCTACCAGGCTAGCATATCTGTTAGCTTACCCCTTTAACACTGAGTATATCATGATAACACGTTTGAAATATGTGTCATCGTTTTCCAGATTTCTACACTGCATGTGTGTGTGTGTGTGTGTGTGTGTGTGTGTGTGTGTGTGTGTGTGTGCGTGGAGAGGCAAAGAAAGGAGCGACCTCACGGGCTTCCTGCAACAGCGTGAGAGAAATTACCACAATAACCACGTCAGCTGTGGGGTGTCAGTGTTGTGATTGGCTGGTATAAAGTGATTCCGATGTTTCTGTGTGCTTTTATGTATAATATCTTTGCTTATATTGGCAAAAAGATTCCAGTCAACAGGATTTATGAACGATGTCTCTACAAAATGAAGAAATTACCTGTTTTGCAAGTATCTTTATGACTTTGTGTTATTATACCTTTATTTGATGTGTTTCACAGATTATAGGTGAGCAAGTAATTTAAAACAATTAAAATATAGGCAATCATTTTCTGGCAAATACTGTCAGCCTGTCATATCTGACAGTTTTTGCAAGCAGAACTGTGATCTGAATGCACTGTTGTGCCAAACATATTTGTTCTTCCAAGATGAGCTCTATAGATTCTCTACAGGCTTCTCTTGCTAGTATTTGTCTTTTATTTATTTATTTATTTTTATTAATTTGTGTACCTATACATGTTGTAATAATCCAGTCCAGACTTGACAGGCTGAGAAAGAAAAAGAAAAGAAAAAGAAGAGAAAAATAGAGAGAGAGAAAGGCGAGAAGATAGAAAAAGGTGCTAGAGAACAAGCAAACTAACCACAACCAATCAACTGCTGCATCTACAAGACACAAAAGAAAAAAGACAACATACCCAAAGACAACATATCAAAAAAGGAAATAAATAAAATAAATTGATTGTGTCAGTGTCTGTGTCTATATCATGAAATGCATTTACCAACGAGGGTGGAAAGCCATCGCTCCACCCACCAGAGGCCATAGGCAATCATAGGGGGACCCAGGAAACCCGAGCCATCCGCAGACCATCAAGAGCCACGAAAACCCGTGGCCGCACATTCCAGTGACAACCGCCTGCTGCCCCCGCAGAGGAGAGGGCAGAGCCCTCCAGTCAAGGAGCAAGGGCCCCAGGGAACGAGGCAACAGCAAGCCAGCCAGCGCAGGCCGGCAGCAGGGCCCCCAGGGCCCTAGGTGCACTAGAACCGCCCGCAACAACGCAGAAGACAGTGACAAATGAACAAAGATACACATCTACCCACCTTCTGAAGCTGGGGCGAGTAGACACCCCCTCTCAAGGCCAACAGTGACCCCAGGATGCTGCCAGGATGCCTTAGTAGGCACCCCGATTCTCCACAGGGCAAGGAGAGGTGGACCCGGGGCCGCAGCAACAGCACCCTGGAGCGCCGCAGCCCCCGAGACCGGCGCCACCATCCCCACCACAGAGGGTACCTACCCATTCACTTGGCAATAGATAACAAGAGACAAGACAAACTGGCCTGAGTTGGAAATATGGTGCCCAGTCCACCCCAGCCATTCCACGACAGCTGCCCCCACCACCCCACTATGTAGTCACCCCAGAGCCCCAAAAGTGCAGACCAGACATCCCGATGCGGGCCGAGCCAACCCACCCTACCCGATGGTGTGACTGGGACACCAGAGACCTCCCAGCACCAGGGGGGACCCACCAGCGGCCGACACAATCCCAGAGCCCTGGGCCCCAGTCCCACACCCCACACCGCACAGAGTTGACCGGCCAATCCGGCCAAGGGCCAGCACCCCAGACCGCAAGGCAGGACCCACCCAAGCTCCTCACTGTAAGAGGTTGTGCTCTTCAAGGAAAACTTAATGGAAATGGATCATTTCTTTAAGTGCTTTAGCTGACATTTTGTAGTTATGCAGAGTTCAAAGCAATAACTTTAATTGCATGAAATCATGCTGATTTCATCTTGTAGACCTCTGTTCTGTCAGCTGATTGTGTGGCTTGACCTGTAAAGCCCACACAATGAGAAAAAAATCAAACACAAAGGGGACAACGTCGACTTCAGCTTGTCGGTGTAGTGAACCACCTCTGCAGCTGAACCTGTACATTACAGCTAACGGGTACTATTCATAATATGTTTTTCTTTGTTTTGTTTTGTTTTTTCTTTTTTGAGTAACATCCCACATTGCACAGAGAAGATCTCTGGTGAACTGT
Organism: Bujurquina vittata; assembly: GCA_015106715.1. Taxonomy (NCBI): domain Eukaryota; kingdom Metazoa; phylum Chordata; class Actinopteri; order Cichliformes; family Cichlidae; genus Bujurquina; species Bujurquina vittata. The sequence goes on along the minus strand of VUQK01023795.1, from coordinate 12,917 downwards.
AGTGGCAGACAGTAGTTAAACAGCTCAGATGACACAATGGCTAATGGCTGAACAATCTGTCACAGCAGGTTCAGGTGCTCTTGGCATTGAGGTTTAGTTTAGAGAGTTTTGCTGGTCTGGTAATCTGTTCTGTATCTGGACATTAAAAAAATCTGGTTCAACTAGTTTCTAAAGTTATGTAAATGCATCTTTAGATGAACAACAACACATGACATATTACACTGTATTTAAGATAAACTGAGCTGAAGTTCAGAACGAGTGTATATGAAACTAAATTTACCCCATTACCCCATAGCTTATAAAACGTCCTTTAGAAGCAGTTTTCTGTGTGATTCTATCAGTTTCTCACATTGTTGTTGAGCTGTTGAGGAATTTTGGCGCACTTCTCTTTTCAGCAGTTCGGTGCTTCGGTTTGTTGAGATTTACATTATACAATAAATAAATCATGCCAGTCCTCAGTGAACATTTGATGACATGGTGAGAATATGGGGTTTAAGTTCCAGTTTCTTAAACAACATGTCCATGTGACACTCTGTCCTATTCTGAGTACGCTCTTCAGCCAAACTGGAACAGATAGTTCTAGTAGCATTCCACATGGACAGTCATAGAGATGAAACAGTTCGGGGGGCCAACTGCATGGCCGACGGTAAAGACCCTCTGGATGTTTGGCAGGAGTCCGACGTTGGCAAAGGTCACGCAAGTGTTGAGTAGTTGGGTTCTGAGTAGTTGTAAACAGCTAACTGATCATTTGAAGAGTTTGAGCCAGGTTTCAGAATTCATCACAGTACAGAAACAGCATTAGTGAATGTTGCAAATGATCCTCTTACAGCCTCTGACAGTAAACTCATCCCTGTGCTTGTCCTGCTAGTGCAGCTTTTGATACTGTTGACCATAACATTTTATTACAGATATTAGAACATGCCATAGGTATTAAAGGTACTGCACTGCAGTGGTTTGAATCATAATTACCCAATAGACTCCAGTTTTTCCATGTGAATGGGGTGTCTTATTCATGCATCAAGGTTAATTATGGTGTTCCACAGGGTTCTATGCTACAAACAATTTTATTTACACCATACATGCTTCCCTTAGGCAGTATTATTAGAAAGCATTGCATACTGTTTTATTGTTGTGCAGATGATACCCAGCTTTATCTATCCATGAAGCCAGATAACATAGATTAATTAGTTAAACTGGACGAATGTCTTGAAGACATGAAGGCCTGGATGACCTCTAATTTTCCTGCTTCTTAATTCAGATAAAACTGAAACTACTGTACTCGGCCCTACAAACCTGAAACATGGTGTCTAACCAGATACTTACTCTCGATGGCATTACCTTGGCCTCCAGTAACAGTATGAGAAATCTTATAGCCATTTTTGAACAGGATATGTCCTTCAATGCACAAATTAAGTAAATATGTAGGACCCCTATTTTGCATTGCAATATTTCTAAAATTAGAAACATCCTGTCTCTATGCTGAAAAGCTAATTCCTGCATTTATTACTTCTAGGCTGGACTATTGTAATTCATTACTGAAAAACAGAAAATAGGAACAAAACCCTCACAAAAGACAAAAAGAATAAAGAGAAGACAAAACTCAAAGCACTGAATCAATGACACAGGAAGACTCAAAATGAAATAAATAAATAACACAACTTTCAAAGTCTGCCAAAATCCAAACATTAGGCAACCAACCCAGGACCATCACTGTAACTCTTGTTTACAGCATTTTTTTAATGTTTACCATAAATATGTTTATAGTACAGGCGCTATTTTTAAAGCAAATGACATTAAACAGGTTTACATTTATGCTGTGAAGTTCTGGCAACCACAGCTGTATTTTACCATATATACAGTATAGCATAATTTTTTAAAGGAACTTACCGTAAACAGGTTTAACAGTTAAATTTAACAGAATTTCTTTTACAGTGTGCTTAATCCATTGACATTGGTCTGACTCAGCCACATTGTGAACCCACTCCGCCTTTGACAGGGGAAGTCCACCTGCTCCTTAGACTGAAGGGTGATTGTACAATTCCAAATTGCCTTTATGAAGAAATGTATCTTTCCTTATGAATGACTTCTTCCTGGATGCTCAACTGAATGGTTTGGTGAGGGTAAAAATGATGTAAAGCATTCTTGAACAATATATAGCTGTACACTCTCTACTGCCACTATCAAAACACTGAATAAGAAGCATGCTTTGGAAGAATGGTAACCCAGAGCTCTAAGACCGCTAAGACACTTTCTTTTCTTTTCTATTCTTTAATCTGTAATTCTGTCTGTAGGTCACTTAAGGTTTATTGCCAGAACTGTGTCTCTTTTCTGAGGGTGTGATGATGGATTCAGAAATGCATTTATCCAAACCCGTGATAGGGGGTTACTAAAACATGTTTTGGCACTGTCAAGGTAACATGGCATATCGCAAAGTACTTTCCCATTTTTATTTATACAATTTTGAGTCCCTGCAGCCTTTTTACATTCAGTCACTTATTTCTGGTTTTGCTCAAGTATTTATGTTGTGTTCTTTGGAACCAGGGGAAAACTAACAAACAAACTGGAAGATACATTTTCGTGTCGGAAGTGATTGAAAATATAGAAAAAATCTAATTTAGTCATGCAAGCATTTTTGCCTTTTTAAACCAGTCTGTTTATTACCTGCACTGTATTGTTTGCCAACACAGTTTGAATCTCACTGAAAAGATGCATCAGTACTGTTTTAAGGATTTATCAGAGAAGTTTAACTACATCCTTTTTTTTTTTTTTACAGTTTTTGGTGATACTTTTCTCTGGCCCTCTCTCTCTCTCACACACACACACACACACATGTACACACACACATTCCCATCACTTCTTTTAGGATTTATCCTGGTCCAATATACATTTTTTATTTTTTAAAATATATTTTCTGTATCCTAATCATCCTTCATGTGGTACATTGTGCACATGGAGGGAAGCGCAAAGATGGGTAGCACGCTTGTTGTGGATTGACTGTATAATCACTTTGTATTAGTTTATAGAGTCTTTATATAGATACTGTTTTAAAAAAAACTATTTATACATTCATATTAGTATTTATAAGAATATATTGCTCAAAAGTCTTAAAAAAGAGCAAAAGCTGATTTTGCCAAAAATTTCCTGCCACAGGAGCTTCCTGCCCCAGGACTAAGCTGAGCATTTGGGACAATGTACCGTATATACAGTAGGTTTCAGTAGCATATGTTATGTTTGTGATGTGTAATTGTGTTTTTGCTTCATTCAGTCAGCTCACACATGGTCCTATCAGGGACACAGTGATTTTGGAATAAGTGACACAAAATACAGATGTCAAATGTTAAACAATCATAATAGTAACAGTGTAATATGTAAGTGAATTATCAAGCAACACTCAAAGGGACAAAAACCAACTTCAGCATGAACAGTACAATAAACCAGCACAAATGACAATCATTTTCTGGACTTCATACAGGACAGAGCCATCAACAGAAAATTAAACTTTACTGATGCTAAAATAGAAATACTAAAACATGCACAGCTTTAAATCAGAGTTCCTTTCAGAGAGAACAATTCAAAACAACAAAAACACTAGAGAAATAAAGATGAAAAGATAATAAAAATGTGATTAAAAAAAACCCGTTTGTCATTTACTGCGAACAGCAACAACCTAACAGAGAGCATCAATGTTGCATTCTAACCCATTTGATATCTAAAAACAGACACCACCACTGACATGAGTACTCACTGCAGACTGCTGAAAAATGGTGGAGTGGAAATAACCAAATGCGCATAGTGAAGAGATGAGTAAAAGATTGCAAAAAATACATGTTATTTGAGATAAAAATCAATTTCTGTTACATTTCTCGCTTTGTGTATGTGCTAAAGCAACTGCTGTTTATGCAAACCTGTTAAAGCTGTGGTTCCACTCTGTCTCCCTGATGGCAGTTTAACATTACCACTGTTCATGTGATGTGCATGTCACAGTGAGTGCAGTTATTGTGTTTCTATTTAAGAGATTAAAAAACAACAATAACAAAACAAACTAAAGGTCTTTCAGTGGGGATGATAAAGCTTCTTCACACGTGTGGATAGATGTCTACTTTCATGTGTCCCTGTGACATCTGTGTAATTTTTATGTACATATATGGTATGTTTTTTTAAAAAAAAGATTATGTATTGCCATTTTTTTTCCTTTCGAATTACACATTTAAAAAATAGATTCAAGTGATTCACCCCTCTCTTGATGGCTGCTTCTAACAGGATATTTCAAAATGGTTTCTTGAACATGGCTATGAGTTTATTGTACTCAAATGGCCTCCACACTCACCGTATGTCATTCCAATCCAATCCAAATTCCAATAGAAAACCTTTGGGACATGGAATGGAAGATTTGTATCATGGATGTGCAGCCAACAAATCAGCAGAAACTGTGTGATGCTGCCATGTCAGTGTGGACCAGGATCTCTAAGGAATGTTTCCAGCACCTTGTTGGAGCTGTGCCATGTTTGGTAGGAGAAACCTGGTGATAAAAGTTATTTTTACTACAGTCAGGATTGTATGAAAATTGTCATTGTGTAAATTGTCAGACTGAAAAATGTCCACACATTGAAGTGCAACTTTATAACACTGAGAAATTTAACTTTCAGAAACAAATATTTGCAATGTGTGGAAGCTCCGTGACTCAAGGTTACTATGGCAACTTCCTCCCTGAACTTAACTTGGAAGGGTTTATAAAAATAAGTGATGAAGCACAGACTGGCAGAGCGAATGTTTTCCTGGACCTTTCACTGAAATGTTTCTTGAACATTGGGAACACAGTGCAAATGACCACAGAACTGAATCTGGCAAAGAACTTGTTTAATATGCTGTGTTGAGACCACTTCCTCATTTATGAGTCATTTTTTCAAATTTATTTTATCATTTCATCAATTTCTCACTGCTGCCTTAGGATAAACATAAATTTGGTGAGATCATACTGTAATTCACATCGGCAGTAATGAAACTTGGTTACATCAGAGGTAACTAAAGTTAACATTGAATTTGTGCGTAACTTTGCCAAAACAGTTTATTGTTTTCTCTGGTCCCCTTTCCAATCAGAGCAGGAGTGACATGCTGGCTGGCTGAATGGTGTCCAAAAACAATGTGGGCTTTATAGATGATTGGGAAACTTTCTGGTGAAACCTGGACTTGTTACATGAGATGGCATTCATCCTACTTTGGATGGAGCAGCTTTCATTGCCAGAAATCTGGCCAAATTGATTAAACCCCCCAGAAATGTGACCATGCAAAGTTAAGACTAAGAATCAGTCTTACATGCCTCTCTGCAGCTTCCCTCCTCCTGTCATGCCCCCCAAAACCCCATCCCCATAGAGACTGTCTGCTTCCAGACCACCAAAAAACAAACCAAAATTTGTGATTTATTCTGCCTTACAAAGACCTGATTACAGTAGGATGAATATGTTATGAACAATCACCCCTGAGTCATATTTTCTAAATTCTCAAAGCACATGCCGAGGAGAAGGAGTAGCAGCAATCTTCCACTCCAGTATATTAATCACCCAAAGACCCAGACAGAGTTTTAATTCATTTGGAACCCTGACTGTATTTAATCTATTAGACTCAATTGGCTTCTATGAAAATGTAAATGAGTCCACACAGCACTGTAATTGCACTCTGGATCTTGTACTGCCATATGGCATAGAAACTGAAAATTTAAGTGTTTCGTGAGAACACTCTTTTGTCTGATCACTTTTTAATGACATTTAAATTTACAGTGATGGCAGCAGTGGGGGATAAATATTATTACAGCAGATGCTGTTCTGAAAGTGTTGTAACTAATTTTAAGGATATAATTAATCCACCGTCTTTTTCTATACCATGTGCCAGCATAATTCAGAGCAGCTACCTAAATTCAACTCCCACAGAAGTCAGTTATCTTATTAATGTGTTACAGCTTCATTGTGCATGACTCTGAATACTGTGGCTCCTCTGAAAAAGAAAGCCTCAAATCAGCAAGCATTTGACTGCCTGGTATAACTTAAAAATGCTCAGATTAAAGCAGATGATCTGTGTCTGGAGATGAAATGGTGTCTCACTGATTCAGAAGATCTTCAGTTAGCCTGGAAAAATAAATATTTTTTCTATAAAAAAAAGCTAGGACAAGCTGTGTAAAGGTGGACATCTTACGATTAAATACTGACTAAAGAAAACTAGAAAATAAGAACAACTTCAGGGTTCTTTTCAGCACTGTAGCCAGGGTGACACAGTCAGAGCTCTGCTTAGTAGAGTATTCCTTAACTAGCAATGCCTTCATGAGTTTCTTCACAGATAAAATTTAAACCACTGGAGAAAAAAATTGTTCGTAATCATCTCATTGGCATATCATTGTAAACAGTTACTTTCAGTACTCCTGATATTCATTTAGACTCTTTCTCTCTTATTGAGCTTTCTGAGTTATCTTCCGTAGTTACTTCTTCCAAAGTGTGTCTTTTAAGACTAATACTGCTCAAAGATGTCCTACCATTAATTAATGCTTCAATCCTAAATGTGATTGGTCAATCTCTATTACTCTGCATACTACTGGCCTTTACGGTGGCAGTAATTAAACCATTACTTAAAAAGACATCACTTGACCCAGCTGTTTTAACTAATTATAGGCCAATTTCCAACCCTTCCTTGATCTAAAAAAATATTGAAAGAGTAGTAAAAACAATTAACTGATCATCGGCAGTTGAATGGTTTCTGTCAGGTTTCAGAATTCATCCAACAGCATTATTGAAGGCAACAAATATACTTATGGCCTCTGACAGTGGACTAATCTTTGTATTTGTCCTGCTAGACCTCAGTGCATGGTTTGATACTGCTGACTGTAATATTTTATCACAAACAGCAGCCGTAAGTATTAAAGGTACCATGCTGCAGTGGTTTGAATCATATTTATCGAATAGAGTCCAGTTTGTCCATGTAAATATAAATGTAAATTGTCCATGTAAATGGACAAACCTCTTCACAAATCAAGGTTAATTATTAAGTTCCACAGGGTTCCGTGGTGGGACCAATTCAATTCACTGTACATGCACATTACTTTAGGGGGTGATATTAGAAACCGTAGCATACAACTTCATTGTTATGCGCAAAGTCAGACACACATAGAAAAGCAGGAATGTCTCAAAGTCATAAAGAGCTTAATGACACCTAATTTCCTACTTCTAAATTCAGAATTTAACCTCTCCACTCTGCTGAGCAATAATGCCCTTAGCTCCCAGCAGTCATTTGCTTCCCATGGTATGCATTGTTTATTTTTCTTTTGAGAAAACTACAAGCATTGTATTTATTGTTGCTGAGTATGGCTGCTGACCATGTCCATCACTTACAACCACAGTGAACCCATCTTCTGACGTGTGCTTCCAGCAGGAAAAGGTGCCACGTCACAAAGTTCAAATCCTCCTAAACTGGTTTCTTGAACATGGCATAATGTTCTCTGTACTCAAAGAGCCCCCACAGTCATTAGATCTTGATCCAATAGAGCATTTTTTGGATGTGGTCAAATGGGAGATTCATATCATGGCTGTGCAGCCAACAAATTTGCAACAACTGTGTGACATTATTGGGTCAATATGGACCAAAATCTACAAGGAATGTTTCCAGCACCTTGTTGAAGCTATACCACAAAAAATGAGGCAGTTCTCCATCTTGCAATCTGATGGATGAGTCTGGCTTTGGAGATTGCCAGGAGAACGGTTCTTGTCTGACTTTACTGAACCAAGTGTAAAGTTTGGTGGAGGGGAGATTATGGTGTGCGGTTGTTTTTCAGGAGTTGGGCTTGGCCCCTTAGTTCCAGTGACCTGAACTCTTAATGCTTTAGCATACCAGGACATTTTGGACTATTTCATGCACCCAAATTCGTGTGAAGAGTTTGAGGATGGCCTCTCCTGTTCCAACATGACCGCACAAAGCAAGGACCATAAACACATGGAGGAGTGAGTTTGCCGTGGAAGAAGTGGGTGTGGAAGAAGAGGTGTGACTGGCCTGCACACAGTCGTGAGCTTAATCTGATAGAACCCCTTTGGGATGAATTAGAGAGGAGACTGTGAACCAAGCCTTCTCATCCAACATCACTGTCTGACCTCAACAATGCACTTCTGCAAGATTGGTCAAAAGTCCCCATAAACACAGTCCTAAACCTTGTGGAAAGCGGAGGAATTGAACATAATTTACAGAGTCTAGACGCTGGAGGTGGATGGAGGCTTGGATGGAGCACTGAGTGGTTTGGGTAAGGTGGAGATGGGGAGGCGGTGGTTTGTAGGAATGAGTCTGCAAGGATGAATGACAGGTAAGTGGTGAGATTTAAAGTACACAGAGTGGACGCTGATTGACATGAGGAAGGCAGGCAGAAAGATGATTGGACTAGAGCAGTGATGTCAGCTTCAAGTCTGACAGAATGTGAAAATGGAAGTGATGTGAAGAATGAACTTTCAGCTCAGGACCCAGGAAAGCAGATGTGTGACTGCAGATCTTCCTTTTTGAACTTACACATAAGCTTCATATTGAAGGATTCAAAAGCTTTATTGTCATTCTTCTCATGTAAAACATGACAGGAATGAAATTCAGATTCTGAGGTCCCCACAGTGCAAAAGAAAATATTTACAGTGTACATTTACAAATAAATAACTAAACATAAAAGAAAGAAAACACACACACACACACACACACACACATATATATGCACAAGATTTCCATTACTGTTTCAGAAAGAGTCAAAAAGGAATCTTAACAATTTAAAGGTTTAGATGCAGGGTATTTTAATGAATCAATTTTAGCAGGGGCAAAGCAAAAACTCAAATAATAAAAGTCGCATAATTAAATTACCTCAAATGTATCTTAACCTAATTAACCTACCTTATACTAATGCTGATTTCTAATTACCAATCTTGAGATGAATGAGCGAGGAGAGAGAGAACGGGGCGGCCAGCCGACATAATCCTCTCCAGACTGTGCTGGAAATAATCCCAAAAAAAGGTAAATATATTCCAGGAGAATATTTTTCTGCCCTATTTGGTATTTCCTGTATCACACACATCTTCCCTCATATTCCACTGGGATTCCCACATGAACTTTTACCTACATGCACGACAGCCTCTGCATTTCTCATTCCAGACACACACAGATCAGTACAGCTCATATTCTTAAAGGATAAGCACACGGCCAATGTTGCATAGATGTATTGTACACCATCCCTAGAAACATCAACAATGTTATTTTTGATGTGGCTCATCAATTAAACGAGCAGACGTTGTTTTATTTTGTGCCCGCTAATCAGTCTTCTGCTAAAAACTACTTACGAGCGCCGTCTCCCATTAATGACGTATTATCATGTACACAATCAAACAAAACAGCATGGACAGTGTGCAGATCAGCACCATATCGGACCTTTCTCACGAAAATTCTCAGAGTCAAAGTGAAAGTGACTCATGAGTTGGTTGATTTAATCAATGATGAATACGCCTGGGGCTTTATTTGCCTCCTCCACCACTCCGCTCTTCTCCCTCATGTCCACCTCATCCTCTTCCTGCTCACCTCATCTCCTGAGCTAAAGTCAGGGCTCTAACATACAAAAATGTGCAAAAAATATGTTTATTCCCAATATTGTTGCAGATTAGATATACTAGCTGTACCACACAACATGCTGTTGCACTAGGAATGCTATGTACATAGTGACATTGCAATAACTGACACATTACTGTAGTTTCATTGTCTAGAATATGTCTATCAATACCACAGACAAAGAAAAACATATGGCCTAAATATTATTTTCAGTCATTTTTGAAAAAGCAGAGTATAGAGGCTGCATTTACACTGTAATGGCACAACCCAAGCAGAGTCTATAATTATATTTATAAGTTAACAAAACATTTTATTAAGGGCAGTTTTTTCCTGGTGACTTTTCTTTCTCTCTTTCTCTCCTTCTCTTTCTTTTGGACAGATGCTGCCTGTGTGGTCATCACACTGATGCGAGCTACAGCAGGTGAGTGAAGTAGATATCATGCACAGGTAGAGGTAAACAGTGTGCATTGGGCCTTAAAGCTGCAGTCATATACTACTAGGCTTGAAGCGTACCTCAACTTGTGCAAAGACCTTTTCAGTCTGAGGATCATGCAGAAAAAAAATATGCTTGGTTTATACCTCATTCCAGCCGTGCTTGAGCCAGACCTTCTACGATTGTTATGAATAGGTAAGGGAGGCAGTGTGTTCCTCCCCACAGGTTAACATTTCTGCTGCACAAAAGCAACAAAACAAGGATGTTTCTCTATTTTTACAAACTGAAGCAAGTTCCTTATTTAGTCAGCATTTACAGATTGAGAGAACAAGCATCATTATATCTCATGCTCACCACTTTACTTATTCATGCAATTATTAATTCTGATAATCATTTAGCAGAATGGACTTTGTGTAATCACAGTGATTAGTAGCTTGTATTTGACCTCTGTCACTTTGACTAGGGTATGATTGCTGGTGCCCTACAAGTATTTCCCAAACTCCTGATCTGGTTTAATATGGTTTCACAGTTTTGCCACCTCCTGCTCAACATCAGCAAAACAAAGGAACTGATTTTGGACTTCAGCAGGAAGCAGTAGGGACTACCATCTATGTTTCATCAGTGGTGTTCAGGTGGAAAGAGTGGACACTTTCAAATACCTGGGAGTGACCATCTCACGGGAGCTGATCTGGACTCATCAGATTAACAACATTGTGAAGAAGATCTGACAGCATCTCTACCGCCTCAGGTGGCTGAGAGACTTCAAACTCCCACTCAAGGTTTTCAGAAACCTTTACACCTACAGTACACCATCGAAAGCATCTTGCATGGGCGCTTCACCCCCTGGATGGAAAACTGCTGCAAAGAGAGCTTCATGGCCCTCAAAAGGAGGGTTTGTTCAGCTGAAAAAAAACATCAGAACCTGCAAGACATTTACACCAAGCAGTGCAGGTTAACTAAACGCCAAGAAGATCTTTAAACAGCCCAGCTACCCCGGACACTCTCTCTCCTCCCTGCTTCCATGAGGCCGGCGTTACCGCTGCCTAAGGACCAAGACTGAAAGGTTGAAGAAGAGTTTTTATCCACAAACCATCCATCTGCTCAACTCTGAGCCCTAAACGGGGCTGTTAGGAACTATGTAAAATATTCTGTTCTGTCTGACTTACACTATACTGTACCATACCATGCACTTACTGACAGAGCTGCAATAACAAACCCTAATGTAATTACCAACGACTAGAATTTTATATTTTTACCTTAGATATTTATATACTTTTATCTTGTGTGCCTTCTACTTGGCAACCTCCTTGTGACTGAATATGACAAAAAATTGGTGATTGCACCAATTTTTTGTCATATTCAGCGACTGATACAAGTGCAACCTCTGGGTTGACCAGTTGGTCTTTTTGGCCTTTTGTTGTACTGTTGACCATCAGTTCTTTCTGGAACACAAATTGCACTGACCAAATGAATCATAATAGCCTCTCTGACACTTTTTTGGAAGAGAAAATGAAGACAACTGTGGTTCAGTCTCCAATTTAAACAAACTAACATCTGGTTTCAACTTCTGCCAACCATTCTTTTTTACTATTCATGTATATTAATGTATATGTGCACATATGTGCATATGTGAGATATTTAAAATGATGTGAACTCAGTTTTACTTTGGAATGAAGTAGGTTATCTTTTACTTTTGAAAGCTTATTCTCATAACACAAAGAAAATATATCAAAGCTTATGCAAATGACAAAGTCATAAAAGACCAGAAATATTATCAGTATTTTTCTATGATATTAATTGTTTGTGATTTTTTTTTACTTCCCACAGTCAGGCATGATGTTTTTGTAATAGTTCATGTTCTTTCTTGTCTGTGCCAAACACAGAAAATCAAAGGTGAGACCTTAAAAGCGACACTACAGCTACACTGCCTCTATAATGAATTTATACCTTTACTGCAAATTGCTATAACGCATTGCTGTGTGATATCAAACAAACTACCATCTGGCAGTGGTTGCATTGATGTTAAACTTAGAGAGTCGAAGAACTGGAACCCGACATGTTTTTGCAAGCTTTTTCATTTGGTCTACCCTCAAAACATTGTAATACTAAAGGCAATGAGTCAGTGCTGAGTAAATGCACATCTTAAGGTCACGCTGTGACTGTGTTGGATAAGTCCCACTAATAGATGGTTTGAATGTGTGGAGATATTTTAAGACATGCACAATATGCCCAAATTGAAAGGAGACACAAACACGCAGTCAACGTTTTTTCCACCTCAGTGAGCCAGTAAACAAAATACAAAATAAAAAACAAAATCTTACTTACGTTCTTCCTTGTAGGCTAAATTACCTGTGTATCTGTTGTGAGAAGATAGGCTCTTATCATATATTGAATACGCTGAGAGGGAGCAGCATGGTCTGTAATCTGGATCTGATGGGATGGCATATGAAGGCAGTGGCTTTCTGCATCATTGAATATTCTCATGTAGTATTTGCTTCAGCTTTTTGACCCTAGCTTTTTATAGTGTGTTGCATGTTGCATGTACAGTGGTGTGAAAAAGTGTTTGCCCCCTTCCTCATTTCCTGTTTTTTTTGCATGTTTGTCACACTTAAGTGTTTCGGAACATCAAACCAATTTAAACAATAGTCAAGGACAACACAAGTAAACACAAAATGCAAGTTGTAAATGAAGGTGTGTAGTAGTAAAGGTGAACAAAAATCCAAACCACCATGGCCCTTTGTGAAAAAGTGATTGCCCCCTAAACCTAATAACGGGTTGGGCCACCCTTAGCAGCAACAACTGCAACCAAGCGTTTGCAATAACTTGCAATGAGGCTTTTACAGCGTGCTCTTGGGGTAATTTTGGGCGGCCGGCCACTCCT
>VUQK01023788.1:0-18200 GCA_015106715.1 Bujurquina vittata | reverse complement strand
CATGGAGTCTAAATACCAGGCTGTAAATAACACAATAAGGGTTTTATTTTGAATACATTCTGTTATTTATTGTGCTTTTATTTTGACATCGTTAAACCGGAAGTGATGGCCCGTGTTTCGCGCAACAGCGCAGAGCGCGGAAACTACAGATCAGAGAGACACGAGAGAAAGAGAGAAGAGAAAAGAGACAAGAGGGAGAGTAAGATAATAAGATAGAAAAGATTGACATTCTACAACTGGTCAAGGGCGCACACGGTAAACGATGGTTTTGTTCTGCACTAACCTTTCTTTGATGGCACATATATGGAGTTTGATGTAGTAAAATCCAATCAGCCTAATTCTAAAGGTTAGCATGATGCTTTGTGTCTGCTTATGCATTTTACAATTACGTTTCAGAGAGAGATGAGGGTGATATAGATTTAGAGTCAGACTCTGGGGAGGAAGACAGTGAGCCAGAAGGAAATGGCACTGAACTCCCTCCACCCAGCACAACCTATTCCCCACCAAAAGAACCAGTCGGTAGGCACACACTACCCATGTTATGCTATATGGCCTACAGAAACTTAACTAATTGCAACTTAACTTATTGCCCAAAAATACTCCTAAAATACTTAATATATTTACCTAATATTTATTTTTATTATCTTTGTTAAATAAACCATTTTAATCTGAGTGTGTGTGAGAAAATATTTGTTTCTTTTTGTTCACCATTTATATATGGACCCCTCTGATAAAGCCTTTGCTCACCCTTTGGACACCCCTTGAAAAAAAGTCTAGCTCCGCCACTGACTACAAATCCCACAATGCACTGCAACAGCTGCCTTACAGGTCAAAACCTGCGCTCTAAACTGTTTTCCTGCATTGCCATTATGGCAAGATTATTTTGGTAGTCAAATAATATGTAAATTATTTTATTGATTAGTCGATGATTATTTCAATCTTGCCTCACATGTCCAAGCTGTTAACATCACCTTGTTGTCTCTTATCACAATTGATATAATGACCCATCCAATTATGAGGGAAAAAATTAGGAGCCAACATAGCTGCTCCTATTGTCCTTCACTCATTAGCTAACTGAACTGAAATGGTGGCACTTAGCAAACATCACCCATTTTCTCCCTCCTCTCTGCACCACTGTTCATGTTACATTCTTCTTCGTTGGTATTGTTGTTGTTGGCAGACAATGGAGGCAATAATGCCCCCATATCTTCCTGTGGTGTATTGCAGCTGCAAAATCGCATGACAAGTGGAACAAAATAGATGGATGTGTTTAAATTTACGACGCGTCGATGATGAAATTTCATGTCGACGACGTTAATGAATTGCTGCAGCCCTAGTTGTCAGTGACTCAATAATCAGTAATCAGCAGATAAAAACATCAGTCAGCACTTTTTTACAGCAACATTTAAGCTAGCATGACCCCCAAAAACGGCCAAATGAAAAGCGGACTTTGAAAACAGCAATGTGTGGGGAAAAAAGCAGATTGGTGGGATGGATGTGGGAGAAGATGCAGAGGGAGACCTGCACATGTGAGCTGACAATGCATCACTGCATCACACAGCAGGAAACACTGCAGTAAAGTCCTGCAGACACATTTTTTGCTGATATCACATCAAAAAAAAATAATTGCAAATTTTCATCACCATGAAATATTCTCATTTTTCCTGATGTTATTTTTGAAGAAAAATATTTAATGTGTGCAAGAAAAAGTTGCTGTTTTCTGGCCATTCAAATTCATATGACTGATGACTTTATTCAGCTTGCCAATAGCAGCAGGTAGGTGCTGTTCACCCGGTGATAGGTTCATCAAAATCAGTCATACTATGGCAGGGGGTCACAAAGCTTCCTATTTCCAATGAAAATAATAAAAACATTTCAGCTTAAATTAACATATTTTTGCTCAGGAATTATGTATAACCATAATTCAAATTGTAAATTGTTCAGTGAAACAGGCTCTACAATATAGGATAATAATCAGAAAGGAAGGGGTCAATTTAAATTTTCATGGGACCAGCTAACTTAGACTGTGTTTGTAATTTTGGCCCGTTCTGTGATTGAGTTTGCCAGGCGTGGTTTGAAGTCAAAGGCGTAGTATCATCAAACCTCCAAACTGCACTATATTTATGACCATGTTCTCCAAGTAAAAACAGCCCCCGTGGGTTTTGCTGGACTGGTTGTTTTGTTTCCGAGGTGGCCATAAACGCCCCGCGGTGGCCACTTGAAGCGCAGCGATGCGTGTCTCCGTTCTTACACTCGTTAAAGTTACAAACGTCCCCCTCTAACCGCACCGACCCTCAGACCCTTCCTGCCGCTCTCACCTGGATCTTAGAACCGCCTGAAGAGGTTTCCCCGTGGCCGCTGCTCTGCGCGTCCTGCTGCATCGCCTCCATGTCTCCGGTCCTCCCGCTGCGCCGGAACTCTGTTTCGCTTCATTCTTGATGTGCGGATTGATACAAAGTATCGATACTTCCATACCAGACCTTTACACTTTAAAATCGAGTCACGTTGCGATAATGCATCTTATCAAGAACGCGTTAGAAAGTAACCAAATTATTGAGATCTTGCCTAAATGAAGCGGAGTTGATGGGCACTACTTTTTCTTCCGCCAGGTAAATGTGTAAAGCACAATGGCACGTGGTCACGTGGAGCGAGTTGAGCTGCACACATAGCGAAGAAACACAAAGTGTTTGTGGGAACACGACAAACAACAGACAAAGCTCTCTGTACGTGTTGCTGTCCACGTAGAGAGAGGAGCCAGCTTTAAGGGGCGATGAGCTCGGTCACTGTTTGAGTAGACAGATTAATTTAATAGAAGTAACAAAATAAACACATGCGTCAGCACAGCTGCACGATTTCAGCTTGGAGTAATAATTGTATCACGCTTACATGAGATAACCTCACAGAGGTAAAAAAGCTGAGATTTGTTAAATTAAGCTTTCCTAAAGTGTAAGAATACAGAGCAACTGTGATAAAAAACTCCTACTGTGGAATATAAGAAATATATAGTGGAAAAAATACAAATTTACCATTAAAGTATATCTCATTTATTATCAGTCTATTTGTGTTCAACGATCATTTTAAAATATAGGTATATCAACAAACATGCAGTTATTGTGGCGTTTATTAATTAAAATGTTTTACTGGCAATTTTCATGTGTCTCACCCAGCATTATATCAAGGATTCAGTACTGTCGGCTGTTTGGAGAGACTGCGTGTGTAGTTCAGTCTAAATAAGACTATGCTAAAATGTTAAATGGAATAAACTCACAGGGTGAAACAAAGATACCAGCTGCTCAATAAAGACGATAACTCGTGGAAATCATCACGTTTTATTTACACCTGTACACACAAAACACACACATCCACATGGCATCGAGGGTCCTGGAAGGCAGCCTGAGCTCCGTCTGCGCCCTTTACGCCTTTAAATAAAACTTTTTCAAACACTCAGCGGTCACATGACGTTCATCGTGAAGACCCTCAGCTCCCGCATGGACGACGGCG
Source organism: Bujurquina vittata (assembly GCA_015106715.1). Classification (NCBI taxonomy): domain Eukaryota; kingdom Metazoa; phylum Chordata; class Actinopteri; order Cichliformes; family Cichlidae; genus Bujurquina; species Bujurquina vittata. Next base: position 14,699 of record VUQK01023788.1, on the reverse strand, counting down.
AAGTCAAAGGTCACTGCGTCATTGGAGAAACACCATGGTAATGAGACCTAGGAGACAACCACAACATCACTGCTTCCTACCACATCTCCTCGCTTCCTTCACTGTTTCCTTTACTGCCTCCTAATCGCCTTCTCTGCCTCCATCGATTTTTTAAATCCTCAATTCCTTCTGCATTTCCTTGTTTCCTAACATGCCTCATTATCTTTACTACCTTTTCATGTCCTTCTCTACTTCTTTGTTTCCCTCTCCCCCTCCTCGCTTCCTTCCTTGCATCCTCTCTGATCACACGGACATGTAGGTGTGTGTGTTACCTAGGGTGTAGGCACAGGCAAGTTTCTGATTGGTGGAGACGTGCAGCCAGCGTGGAACCAGTGAGCTGCTGTCGGTGTGGAGGGGGAGCATCAACACCGTGACACACAGCATGGCCACAGCCACACACACGGCCCACTGAGACGCACTGCGCACAGCTGCACACACACACACACCTCATCAGTAACACAAACTGCATGTCCCAGAGTGCACTGCTGTAGGAGCTGTCCAATCAGAAAGCTCCAGTGTGTCTCACCTGTGCAGGCAGGCAGCGGCAGGCGCGTGTGTGTGGGCACCAGCAGGGGGGACAGAGTAGTCAGAGAGGATGGAGCCCTCTGCTGGCCTCCTCTTTGCTCCTCTTCCTCTCGGCCTCCTTTAAGCTCCGCCCAGATCTCCCGTCTCCCCACCTGACCTCCTCCCCTCACCTCCATGCGGAACCGATCCCTGCGGCCCCAGTTTCTGGGTGAGACATCAAGGTGACGCACCACCCTGACAGGAAGAGGAAATGTCTCGTCACATGACTGTCACTCCAAATACATTAAATGAAGTTTAAAGGACTCACAGGTCAACGCAGGACTTGGCCCGGACGCTGCCCTCCGCCTCCACCACCCTGTAGAGCGAGGGCGCCGTGCACCACACTGTGAGGAAGAGAGAGGCTGTTAGAGGCGGAGGCAGCGTGGCCACACCCTAAACATGGCTGCACTCACTCTTGAAGCTCAGGCTGAAGGTGTAGGGGTTGTAGAGGGTCAGCACCCGCCTGTGGGTGCTGCTCTGCTCGGCGTAGAACACCATCTCTGAGGGGAACAGGAAGACGGCGAGCCGGGGCGCCCCGCCCACCGGCACACCCTGCTCCACCTCCACCAGCCCGCCCTCCTCCCCTCGCCCGTCATGGCTCAGCCTCCTCATCAGTCCGTCCTGCGAAGAACCCCGCCCGCGACCATGATCCCAGTTCTGTCATTGGATGCCTAGAGGTGTGATGTCACAGCATCGCCACCTGCTGGCAAAAGGACAAAAAATATTTAATAGCCTCCTCTTTTCCTTTCCTGCCTCCTTTTTTCCTTCTCTGCCTCCTTGTCTACTTCGCTTACCCTTCTCTGCCTCCTCCTTTTCCTTCTCTGGCTTTACCTTTCTGTCTCTGTCTCCTTCATTCCCTCCTCCTTCTCTTCTCTACTACATCCTTTTCTTCTCTGCTTCCTCCTTTTTGTCTCTGCCTACTTCTTTCCCTCCTTCTTCTCTTCTCTACTGACTCCTTTCCTTCACTGCTTCCTCCTTTCTTTCTCTGCCTCCTTCTTTCCTTCCCTGCCCGTTTGTGTCCTTCCCTAAACAAATAGGCTCTAGCCTGTAAACACTGCAGAATAAATAGGGTCAGATTAGTCATGTATCCCTCCGCCCCCAGCCTGCACTGTGACCTGTTTATTTGTGATCATCAGGAAACCTGCTGTAACCGGACTTCCTGCTGTTTGCTAACGCAACCTGCTCTGTCCCTCAGACCTGCTATATAACCAGTGCAACCCGCCAACGTGACGCCGCAGAAATCATCGGAAGCTCCGGGGGACATTACCCGGCTCCTGTACGGTCACCACTAGGCACGTGATGGGAGTTTATTAGGGTAGAAAACAAAAATAAAGCCGCTCCATGTCTCTACTCACCCCTGCACGGATCTACTTCCTCAGCAAGCTGTTGCTTTTGGAATATTCCGCCCCCTCGCTCACTCTCAGCCAATGGGTGTTTAGGAAGGCCAAATGCCCGCCTTGTATTGGTTGTGTGTGACGTCAATCACTCTAGTTTGACAAGGTGTTTACGTTATGACATCAGCGTTAATAGTTTTTATTATTGGCACTAAAAATAAATCATTGATAATGTTTCATGTAAATGAACGGACACAATGGTCAATAAAAATCCTGGTTTGTTTCTATTACTAATAATTAACTGTGGCTCATAGTTTGCAAAATGTGCATAATTTGCTACCAGTCACATATTTCTAATATTTTTACAGTTATGGTTATTTATATTTTAATAGCGTGCTTTTAGTCTTTTAATCAGCGTGAAGCAACTGTTGCAATCAGTGGCTGTTGGAAAAACCAAACACACTGTCGTGCATGCTGCTGCAGAAGGAAGAAAATGTTTAAATATTGTTTTTGTCGAAAGGCTCATCGTCAAGGACAAGTCTTAACGTGTAATTTAATTAAATTACGAGAATGTAATCCGTTTGACATATTTAAATGTTACTGAATGTAATTTTAAAATAACATTTAGAATATTAACACTATTAACACCAATATGTTCTGTTTGGCAAATGTATTTGCAAATTGGTAGCGTTCAGACGTACGACTTTAAAGGAGAACCTGAAGGGAGCATGATAATCGTCGTTTTCCGTCAACCTTCGTATCCTCGGTCCTTGCCTCCTGATTGGTCCGCTGCTCTTCGTGTCTCCGGACTGCATAGAGTCACCTTGCCCCGCTCTCTGCCGCTGCTGTAACGGAGAGAAAGCAGGCGGAAGGCCCATCTCAGAGGCACACAGCCAGGCGGGTGGCGGGATTCTGAACTCGGACTCTGCGGCCACTGACCGACCGGGGGCAAACATGACGGAGGCGAAACCCAAGACCTCCCCGAAGGCCATCAAGTTCCTGTTCGGGGGACTGGCCGGGTAAGTGCTGCAGCTAGCTGCCGTGCTAACGCGTTAATGTCAGGGGTCAGAGAAGAGCGCAGCGCTGGTCCTTTAACCTGCTCCGTGGCATCCCTCTGCCGCAGTGAAGGGCAGCACAGCGGCCCGCGGCTGCTGGGGGGCCGCCGCGCTCATGGCTCCCTGATGATGAGCAGCCGGTGCTGGCTGTCAGAGGAGCGTGGGCACTTTTCCTCAGCACCCCGGTGTCAGAGAGTCCTCTGCGCGCCCCTGTGTGTGTGTGTGTGTGTTAGCGGGCTGTTTTCGCTTTAAACATGCCGAACTGTGCGGGAAAGAGTGATGTGTCCCGCTTATATCCCTTAAAACAGGTCTTAAAACGTCCCGCCTGGACGTGATAGTAAAGACTCCTCCAGGCTAACCGTGCTAGCAGGCTAACAGCGGTCTCTCAGCGGAGGTCAGGCCGCTCAGGGGCACCTGGGGTCCGTTCTCCTGGCTGAGCTCCCGGTAGCCTTTTAGCATGCTAACTGTTAGCCGGCAGCTTTGTGATGGTGTAACCCGATCCCGCCGTGGTCAGTGAGATCTGCTGTGAACGGTCAGGAAAGATTAAACCTGTAATCCTGGATTATGATCTCAGTTTTCACACAAACGTGAATGATCGGACTCTCCTGGAGCTGCTTTTCCACCTCATACCGAGCCTCAGCAGCCGGTGGGCGGGGCTTGGAGCCCCCTGTCTGACATCGTACAGATCCAAAAATAGGAAAAAAATGCGATAAACTGAGTGTTCAGTCTTGGCTCACGGATCAATGAACCTGACCTCGTGTTTAACAGGAGTACGTGACAGGAAATGAGGTAATCCAGGATGCTGTCGTTATAATGTTTGCTGTATAAAGTGTGTATCAGGTTACTTCAGCAGGTGGAACAGACTCATAATAACCCATTAAAGGTCACCGTATGTTGGCAGAGTGCTGGAGAACATCCTCACACCTACAGAAATGCAGCACGTTCTCCATGTTTGGAGCGATGCCAGCAGACCGTTTGTCATAAAAGTGTTTCTGAACGTTCACATCTTCACTGCCTCTCTATCATCATCATTATAATCCAGCGCGGGACCAAAAGCTCGTATCAGACCTGCTTTTACCCGAGGAAACGAAGGTCTGCTTCTGTCCATGGTGTTTATCAGTAATGGGATGGACCTCCGTGTCTCGGGTCTGATAACCTAAACTTCATCATCAGAAGCTGATGCAGACTCTGTGTGACTAGAGGCTTTTCTCTGGAGGATTTACGTTACAATGCACCAGCTGCACCTGCGCCCCAGGCAGCTCCAAAGCAGCATAACAGGAATGACTGCTCAGCTGTTGGTGTCTACAATGCTGATGTTCCTGTGTCGCCACTTCTCTCCAGGTCTTGGAGGCCCAGGTACCTGGGGGGCATCCCGGTCAGGTGTCCAATCCACCTCAGCTGGCTCCTTTTGATGTGGAGGTGTGGCTCTTGAATAATCCGGCTCCCCACCCTGTCCCTGAAGGAGACCTCAGACACTTTGTAGGAAGCTCGTGTCTGTGGCGTTATCTATGAGCTGGTGCTGAGCTGGGAGGAAGCTTCATCAAGCTCAGTCTGTCCAATGCCCACTTTTTTTTCAGTTGAGCTGATTTACCTGTAGGTAACTCAGGATGGTGACGAGCTGGACCCTCATGATTGAAAAATCCCACACATCACCTCCAACTACTTCATCCCATCCCTGTTTTTTTTTTTTTAACTAAATAAAGTGGATGCCACTTTCCTTTTGTTTAGCTGATGTTGATGCTAATGTTGCCTCCATTTTTGGTCACCTGCACACTGACCTTCACCTGTGCTGACCTCACTAGTAGAAAGCTCTGCAGACTGAAGATAAGCGATGAAGACGTTAAGGTGTCCTGATTTAAAGGAAAGAAACGGCGTCCTCAGACACTTTTTGGATTTTACCCCCGCGCCCTCTCACCTGCTGCAGCCTGTGTTTATTCAGTTTGCACAGGCTGAACTCTGACCTCCTGATAAACTCTCGCAGTGCCAGCTCTTCATATCGCAGAATGTTTATCGCGGCAGTGTTACCACATTGTTGCAACTTCACCGTTAACAGGAGTCACCTCTGTCCTCGAGCTGTGCTCAAACAGATCCTCACCTTTTAGACTTTGGTGGTTTTTCCACTGTTTGTTTTTCGGACTCAGCGGGTCCGCCTGCTTCACAGCTCCGGCACCAGATCAGTTCATTTGTTATCAGGTCTAAAGAGGTAACCCTGCCACTTTAGCATCAAGGTTTTCATGCCTGCATTTTTTCCATAAACTTTTCACTGTAAAAAAAAAACTCAGCTCCTCCTCAGCTGATTTTCCAATACGGTGTGAAATTCTGATGAAACTATAAATGTAATTGTTTTGGGGGTTTTTTTGAGGGAGGGGGGGGTAAAACCAGATATGAGTTTGATCCTTTGGACTTTAGTGGAAACTGAGTCCTTCAAACAGAACTCAGACCAAGGTTTGGAGGTCTGATTTAAGGTGTTGCAGTAAAATCTGTTCATCAGACATGTTGAATACACTGGAAAAATATCTGAATTCCCAGGTTCTGCTGTGTCTTTGAATGCATCATAAAGTGTGTGAACACTGTCCCTGATTGGCTCTGTGACCTGTGCTGGTCTCCTCTCGCCTGTGTCTGCAGGATGGGAGCCACAGTGTTCGTGCAGCCGCTGGACCTGGTGAAGAACCGGATGCAGCTGAGCGGGCAGGGCACGAAGGCTCGAGAGTATAAAACCAGCTTCCACGCCCTCTTCTCCATCCTGAAGAACGAGGGCGTACGAGGCATCTACACCGGGTACGATGCTTCAGCCCACCCCCATTTTATGAGTTTAACTCGCGCAGCGCTCCCCTGCTTCACTGTGTGTTTGTGTGTCTGTCAGTCTGTCAGCAGGGCTGTTGCGTCAGGCGACATACACGACGACCCGGCTGGGAATTTACACCATCCTGTTTGAGAAAATGACCGGAGCTGACGGACGGCCGCCAAACTTCTTCCTCAAGGTGTGTTTGTTTCACAGTGTGAGGCTGCAAGGCTGTTAGCTCTGACACAGGTGTGAGTAGTTGGGTCTAAATCAGCTGAAGACAGGTGAACAGTTACCTGTTGAAGCAGGGGAAAGGTATTGATGCTCTTTGTGCTGCTGAGTAACAGACTGCTTCCCCCTGCAGGCTGCCATCGGTATGACAGCTGGAGCCATTGGGGCGTTTGTGGGGACACCAGCAGAGGTGGCGCTGATCAGGATGACTGCTGATGGACGGTGAGACTCTGTTTACCTGCAGCACCTGTGAGCGTAGCATGAGCAGGACGTGACTGCAGGCCTCTCCTCGCTCTTTGTGTGTCTGCAGTCTGCCTCCGGACCAGAGGAGGGGCTACAAGAACGTCTTTAATGCCCTATTTCGAATCACCAGAGAGGAAGGAGTCACCACGTTGTGGAGGGTGAGCTTCATCATTGTCACGGTGTTCCTCTGCATGGAGGCCTGGATCATTAGCCGTTACTTCATGCATAACCTTTCTGTGTTCCTCCAGCTGCTGCTGCAGGGGACTGCAGAGCCCACTCTGATCTTTAATCCCAGCTGCTGCTTCCTCCTGTCACAGCTGACAGTCTGGAACGGTTTCCCTGCACAGACGAGCTGCACATGCAAACTGATAAACAGTGAAGAGTGATTTCAGGGTGTGCTTAGATCATCAACTCTCTGTAACGCTTAAAAATAGAATCATTGCACTTGAAGAGGTTCGAAACTGCTCCTGCAGCACCTTCATGGTCCTGCAGGGGTGGTTTAAATCTCTCAGTATCCACTGCCCTCGCCATCCCACAGAGACCCGTGCAGACCTGCTCCGTGCAGCGCTCGCTTCCCGCCGGGATTAAACCTTCCCGGTGTCTGAGCGCAGGAACTGACAGTGACTCTGTGTGTTGCAGGGCTGCATTCCCACCATGGCTCGGGCGGTGGTGGTGAACGCCGCTCAGCTGGCCTCGTACTCGCAGTCCAAACAGGCGCTGCTTGACTCAGGTGCTGATCTCACGCACACACACAGACACACACACACACGCTTCGCGCACACACACACGCTTCATGAACCCGTGTGTGTGCTTGCAGGTTACTTCAGAGACGATATTCTGTGTCACTTCTGCGCCAGTATGATCAGCGGTCTGGTTACCACGGCAGCCTCCATGCCCGTCGACATTGTGAAGACCAGGTGAGACGAGCGTGTTTGATGATGTCACCTTCTGTGGTTGAGCCCAGTCTGACCCTCTCCTCCCCCTGTTCCTCCTCTTCCTCAGGATCCAGAACATGAAGATGATCGACGGGAAGCCCGAGTACAAAAACGGCTTGGTGAGTCTGCTGCTGACCTTTGACCTCTGCGTGTGTGTCAGGCCTCAGGTGTCCTAACACACTTGTATATTTTCTGATGTGGTGGCACCATGCTGTATATAGTAACATGCCACTTTATTAGGTACAGTCTGTTTGATTCTTCGGGGCTGAGCTTCAGCAGGGAGCAGGTTGATGTGACAGCATCACAGCTGCTGCCTTATGCAGCATGGATCCATGCAGCTGCATAAGGCGCTGCCTCATAAGATGGAAAACAATAGCAAACACATAGGGACGGATGAGGGGGAAAACTCTCTGCAACAGCATACATAATCTTAATTTCCAGTTCAGAGCACGTGTAGAGAGACTCTTAATGCGCTGCAGAGCTGCAGAGCAGGAATAATGAGGGCAGGAGAAAGGCGTGCGCCTCAGTCGAGAACAGGGGAAAAATCCCGTTTCCTCCACATCCTCATGCTCAGTTTGACCTCCAGCAGCTCGTCTTAACTGCATCTACCTGCCCACATGCTGATTAGATATGAGTGGTTGAACAGGTGTACCTAATAAAGTGGCTGGTGAGTGTGCTACAATATAGAATGCATGATTATTAACCGTACCTGCACTCACTGACTGCTGTGTGTGTGTGTGTGTTCGTGTGTGTGATCAGGAGGTGCTGGCTCGAGTGGTGGGGAAGGAGGGCTTCTTCTCCCTGTGGAAGGGTTTCACTCCGTACTACGCCCGCCTCGGACCGCACACCGTCCTAACCTTCATCTTCCTGGAGCAGATGAACCGCCTCTACAAGACTTATGTCCTCGACGTTTAACACACAGACACACACACTCAAGACTGCAGCACAAACCTGTCAAAAAGCAGATTAAAGGAGCAGTGCGGGCTTTGTGAGCTGCTGAAACAGTGTTAAAACGGTTGTACCAAGGTTAACGCACACACACACACACACAGAGTTTGGTACACGCCACACACTGAATTCTTTTGTAAAGAATGTAAATTAAATGTAGTTCAGGCATCATTCTGTTTTCAGTGATTAAGTCTTATTTGTAGAAGCCCCGCCCCCGTCTCCCCGACAACACAGCATCATGGGATTGATGTGTAACCGTAGTATCAGCTGTGGCTGAGGAGACGGTGGATGAATAAAGACCCTCACTCTGTTTTCCTGTCGCTCTGTGTTTTCCTTTGCTGCACTTCCTGTTTCTGTGCTGGTCACACGGCGGCCACACCCAGTTAGCCCGGTCGTTAGCGGTAACATCGATTACGCCGGTCATTTACCCTCTAACGGCCGTGTGAGGCTGGAGTCTGTCGAGCTGCAGAGAGTGCGGACCCTCAGCTGTGACCGATGGAGGCCTGGAAGTGGTTTCAGTGAACTCTGACCACGGCTCAGGTGCCTGTGAGCGCGATATGAAGGAGCGGCGTCTCCGGGGATGGGCGGAGCCTCTTGTCTGAGTTTATGAAGGTTTCAAGCTTCTGTTGGAGCTGATTGTTGATCCTGCATGTAATCGGTTTAGATGGAGCCTTCAGAATAAAAGTTTGGAGTGAGTGAAGAGACCTCCTCCTTTACAGGCGATGGGTTTAAATCCACCTCTTACCTTCAGGCCTTTGCACTGAACTCAAAGCATCTTAACCTGAAACGTTCCTGAGGTTTAAAATGAAAGTCTGGCTCAGAGTCGTCAGCAGGCTCATCTGTTTTTGGGGTAAGACCCCAAAGCTGAGTGACTAACAGGACTGAAACTCCAAGCCTGAGAGGACGTCCATGTTGGACTTCAGGAAGCGGAGCAAACTGATGGAGGGCAGAGTTTCTGCGCAACACCTGGTTGCAGCTCTTCATCTGTCGACATTTATTCTCTGGTAGAGTTCATTCAGCCCTGCTGCTGTGATGAGCAGAGCGCCCACTAGATGGCACCAAGTGGACCACTAGTCCAAATAAGTACATTTATTCATTAAACGTTATTGACTCCTGTGAAAGCTGATGTGTTGGAGAGCTGAAGCCTTATTGGTCCAGCATGCAGTCTGTCTGTCTGGTATTCTGGGTGTTGATTGGTTCATGAGGATGTTTTAAAGGCTCTGATGTCTGAAGGCACAGAGCAGGACCAGCCTCCTCTGAGCCTCCTGTTGTAGCTTTATGCATCCAGCAGGGGGCATCACGCCTCGCTGTGAGGCCTCAGGTCTCATAGATAGGCCGGAGGCTGGGCTGTGAGCCTGTACTGAGGTCGGCCTGCTGCTGCGAGCTGCTCACACTCTGTAGGATCTAGTTGGATTTGTAGCAGAGGACCTGCAGGTTACCTGTCAGTAAAACACCTGCCCGTGAACCTGCTCAGCTTTAATCCAGCACAATAAGATGTGAAGCACTCCGAGGCTTTTAAACTTTGTGCTGTCACAGCTTTTCTGGACTTTGTAGATTCACTGTTTTTGTTAACGATGATGAAATTATTTCATTGACGACCCTTTTTTCATGACGATGACGAGACGATGACGAGATACACGTAAAACATGAGACGTCTGAGTTTTCACTGATGACTGATCTGTTTGTGTAGAGTGCAATAATGAACTAAATAAGTTGAGATCTTAACGTAACTCTTACAGCTGCAGTATGTAACTTTTATAAAAAAAATGTTTTTTTTTACATATTTGTTAAACTGTCACTGTAGCGGCGTTTCTCCGGTCTTCTCCAGGCTGCTTCTGGGCTGCAGGCTCAATAACTTAATCCTAGACGCGTATGACAGTAGGCTCTTACACATCCGGCCCCTAATGGTTAAACAGGAAGGTTAAACCATTAAACTAATATGATAGAGAGCCATCAGTTTTCATAAAGGTTTTGTAGTCCTGAAGGAATATTTCACTTTTCCCGTTTTCTCTTCAAACCGATAGCTCGTTGTTCCGCCAGACTGCGCTTGTTTGGCATCTTTACCGTTTCATCCCTCAGTGGGAGCGCCACACAGTAATGTCCATTCACGTACTTTGTCGTTTTCTGCACTGAGAGCATAAACCTTCTGTCTTTCTGGGACATCTCACCATCGTACCGACGCCCCGGGAAGTCTGTGTTATACTGTTGTATTAGGCAGCTGTTCTACTTCCAGCACTGAGGTACGGTTGACACTGTACTGAGTTGTCTGGTCATTAGGATTTATGCCTTCAGTCTGTGCAGACACATACACCACCCAGCCCAGGATAGTCTTCACTGCACAAGGTCCATCATTTTGGCTATTGATGACGTGCCATGGCTCCATTGAGCAGACCCACCTCAGCATCATGTGTGGTACCTGAACCTCCTTCAAGTATGGCCACTTTTGCAGGTGCTGCCGCCTGGGGTTGTTTTCACTCTGCACCGGGATATGGCTGTGTGTGAAGACCTTTGGCAAGTGAATATACTCTGTTTCTTCCAGTCCGCGTATTTCCTTGTCTGAGAGCATGTAACTGTTAACCAGCCTCTGCTCACCAGGCTGTTCTTGTTCCATTGTACTCAGCAGAATCTGTGCTGGCTTTCCTTTCACATTCAGTTTCTTGTGAAGATCTTCAGTACAGAAAGTAGCTGTGCTCCCAGGATCCACAAAAGCATATTTCACTATAGACCTTTCACTATTACCGGCCCTGACCTTCACCGGCACAATTGGTAACAGACATTCTGCTTCTCCGGCCCCAGTGCAGCCAACTATTTCCTAAATAACCGTCTGTTGTGCTCCGGCGGGCTCCTCACCTTGAGTGGTCTTGCTTCCCAGATGCACACGCAGCCGTTTCCTTATCCACATGAAGGACATCTGGATGTCTCTGTGAGCACTGCGTGCACGCCATTCTCTTCTTGCAAGTCTTGCTAAGATGACCTTGAGCTAAGCAACTAAAGAGTTAGCTCTTTAAACTTGGTGCATGACTCAAATGTGTGACCTCTTTGGCAGAAAAGACGGCGCTTCAAAGGCATTAACTGTCTTCAGCTTGGTTAGCTGACATCGGCTTCACTTCCGTATTTTTCCTTTGCACTGACACGCGCGTCTGTTGCAAAGCTGCTTCCTTTAATTCCACTTTTGCCGTACTTTACTTTTTCTCCACCTTTCTCAGCCGAAGAGCTGCGACTGTCTTAAAGTTCCCTTAAAGAGTGGATCTGGGGCTATTTTTGCTTGACGGTCAATGAACTTAACAAGGCCCGCAAATCTTGCTCTGTGTCCTGAGTTTTCTTTCATTTTAAATGCTGCAGCACGCCATCTTTTCCTCATCCTGTACGGCAATTTGGACACCACTATTCGCATGTTTTTGGGATTATCCATTTCCTCCATGAACTCCACATCCTTCATTGTGTTGCAACAGCCAGTCAAGAACACAGCATAAGCGTGTAGTGCTTTCCCATCTTCTGACTTGATCTGTGGCCACCCCAGGGCTTTATCGATATAAGCGCTGGCTATCAATAACCCATTACCATAATGCTTCTGAATCAGCCTTTTTGCCTCCTTGTACCCTCTGTCCGGTGGCATGTGTTCACAGCTACGCACAAGCACTTGAGGCTCTCCTGCAGTGAACTGCTGCAAGTAGTACAACTTGTCGGGATCGCTATCAGTCCTCTGCTCAATGGCTTGCTCAAAGGCGCTCATGAAGGACCTGTAGGTAAGTGGATCCCCTTTGAAAACTGGAACATCTTTCATTGGCAGCTGAGCCTGTTTCTGATGATTTACCAACATCTCTGTGATCATATTTTGCTTCTGCATCCCCTGCAAAATGCCATCTCTCTCAGTCTGTTGCCAGATCAGCTCCAACCGCTCATCTGTTGGACACTGGACGAGATCTCCGCTCTGACAAACGAGACTGAGCGTAGCTACTCCTACCGTCGTCTGATCCTTCGTACTCCTTTAATACTTTTACTTGAGCCCTCTTTTCTGCAATGGCTGCTTCTAAAGTCAACCTTTCCAGCTTGGCTTTAATACGTGCTCCTTCCAGTTCAAGTTCCTGTTTTTTTTTTTGCAAAACTGCAGCACGTGCCGTTAGTCCAGCCAGCTTTGCCTCTTCGGTGGCACAAACTGATGATCTGGCAGACATGACAGATAAGCGTCCAATGGAACTCCCTTTTTTGCCTGCTTTGGTACCCCCACTCCCTGCTTGTGATCCACTATCTTCAGGGCCCGCTTCATCTTCCACTCCACCTGCTGCCCTCACACAGCCATCATCAGCTGTTTTATCCTTTTTACTTTTATTCCCTGCACGAATCCATTTTTCTTCCACAAACTCTCTGATGGCCAGCATCTCAGGATCGTCCCGTGTATTTACATCTGCATCCCTTTCGTCATCAGACAGAAGCTCTTGTATCTGCTTAGTGAGATCCACAACCTTCACCAACGCCAGTTACTCCTTCACCTTCAGCCATCATCTACACAACGTACTGTGTGAGTCGTGCCCACACTCCAAATCCCACTGTTCACAGTAGCATGTGCATTACAACTCCCAAACACACAGACTCTAATGGCTCTTATCAAGGCAGTCTATCATTACCAGCATGTGTAAACTAAAGCAGCTAGCAGATGGAATCCAGTCAGCATTTAACGTCACTCACTTTAAAGCGTCAGACAGTCTGTCAGGGAGCCCATTCATAAAATGCAAATCATTCCGGATCTCTCCGCTACCTTTCTGAAGCTTCTCTGTCCTCCGCAGGCTACAGCAAACAAGCTCACTGATTCATTCAGTGAGATCCAGCTGACCTTTCCTGCGCTCGGCGCTCTCCTTCGTAGTTTGAGCAGTTTTTCTACTAATGTAGCGGTGCTCCTGTCTTCTCCATGCTGCTTCTGGGCTGCAGGCTCAGTAACGTAGTCCTGACGCGTATGACAGTAGAAGTCGTATCGGCCCCAGACGTTTATTTTATAATGTTCATACTTAGTCACACAGTAGAAAAACTGCCTAATGCAGCCCTCCTAACTGACATTACTGGCCACATCAAAGCGAGCAGCATCAAAGACAATCAGCTGCACATTGTCCAGCTCTGTATTGTAACTATTCAGGAACTAATAATGAACAATCAACCCCAACCAAACTTCAAACTCAAACCCCTTCTAAAGTGGCTCTTACAGTCACCATGTTGTGAGCCAACAGCAGCAGCTTTAAGGTGCATCACTCTTCTTGCTGCAGGGACTCTGAAAAACCTCTGAGGAATGTAACTAATCATGCAGCTGCCTGATTTTAATGCTTTTTATAAAAATCTGTTGACAAAAACTTGGGACAAATTTTACGTGAGCACAAATTTAAATTAAATGTTCCTAAAACCTGACTATTCACTGAGAGGCGTTTTACCTGTCAGCGAAACACCTGTCAGGTAACATGCAGGTCCGCTGCTACAAATCCAACGGGATCCTTCAGAGTGTGAGCAGCCCGCAGCAGCAGGCTGACCTCAGCACAGCCTGCAGCCCATCTATGAGACCTGACTTTGACTTTTCATTTTCTCTCCTTCATCTTTCCCAGATATTTCATATTTTTTAAAAAAGACTGTAGTTTTTCATCATATCAAAATGACAGACTTGTTGGGGGACAAAGGATTTTGTGGGCACCCACATATCATAAAATCATATAAATCACTAAATCAAAATCACAATATTTGTGCCAGAATCCCTCAGAGAATTAACTTGTTATATTTTATGATATTTTACAATTAAGGTGCAATGGAATTTGCACTTTTTTGGTAGGACATAATTTTTGGCCACGCCCACCTCCTCCATTACTTAAATCAGGGGGGTCAAACTCAGTCACAGCCAAAACTGAAGACAGTCTGAGTCTCGGGGCGAACAGGATTTAAAATAATAATTTTAATCAGCACTATCTTCTCCCACCAATCGGCTCTTTTACGCACACATCGCAGGCGGGAAAAGAGACGCACGATTTCCCTTCGATGTCAGCGATCAGCTCCTCTGCCTCCCTCCTGTTTGGAAAATCCCTGTTTTCCAACTTTTCAGTTGGTCAGAAAGCTTAAATGTCAGTGTAAAAACTGCTGACCGCTGTTTTTAATCCACTGATCACTGATCAATCAGCAACAGTGCGCAGGTCCAGGCCTTCGTGGCAGCTGTTGCAGTGCATTGTGGGATTTGCAGTATAAGTGGTGGGAGCACCATTTACCCGCGTGCCATTAATAATAACTATATGAAATCATATAAAGTCATATAAAATCATATGGCGGATGTGGCACAGTGATGGACCACGCTGGACGCTGCATGAAGGGGCTCGGTGGACCAAACCAAGAAAATATCTGTGGACTTATTTTCAATGTAACACATTTGAAAGGAAAACTGAAGCCAGTGTCCAGGAGATTGAAGTAACTGTGCATTAAAACTTGGTGGGAAAAAACAGCAGAAATCTTAAGCAGCACCTGAAGGCACCACCACCTGATATTTTACACTAGTCAAAGACAGCCTGGTGGTGGGTGGTGTCTGTTTTTATGTACAAACTTAATT
>VUQK01023787.1:0-10190 GCA_015106715.1 Bujurquina vittata | reverse complement strand
ATGACAGAAAAAGGAAGGAAAGTATTGACTGTTGGGTTTTCTCTGCAGTATTGTAGTGTCTTTACCTGCAATATAAAGCGCCTTGAGGCGACTATTTGTTGTGAATTGGCACTGTATAAATAAAATTGATTTGATTTGATTTAGTTACATAAAAACCAATATGAAAATTCTAGGAGAAGAATTTTGTTTTTTATTTTTCTGTGTTCCAAACTTAATAGCTACATACTCGTTACAGTTAAAGCATTTTACACTGCAAAAATGAAAAATATAGCTTGATATCTTCACAAAGACACCAAGCTTTTGCATGTACTCCAAAGAGTTCAGGAACAGCAGCTGATTTCATTTGGGTGTCCTTTTTCTGGCGTTTTTGTTTATTTTGGAGCGGCCAGTTAACAGGTCAATATTCAAGCATCAGAAGAAACACATGTACATGCAGGGCCGTCAAGGACAGTCAAGCCTCACTCAGTGTGCTCCCTGCCAGAGAGCCAATGTTCCTCACTAACCAAAAGATCTTTATAGTGACAGTTTATCAGTTCCAAAACGGTCAGAGAAAGCTGTGATTTAGACTTGGCCTTCTCCGATGGCTCATCCTGTACAAAGAGTACATCTTCCCCCAATGTTTTCCCAATCATTTACATGACACTTTTATCCAGCACAATACAGGACATAATGACATTTAACTGTACATGCTGTAGCGAGACCTTCAGGGATAGATAAATATATTCTCCTTTTGTGAAAAGTTGATGTATAATGTATTATTTATTTATTTGTCTTTTATTTGCTCCAGTTACTGTTTATTAATTCCTTTCCAGGAGTTCACAATTAAACATGTGTTCGTATTCATTTGGTTAAAATACACTCCCACAATCCTCTTGAGGATATTTGAGTGTATGTGAGAATTTGCCCATCCCGTCTACATGTGTTGGTGGACTTGGAGAAGGCATTCGACCACACCACGTCCCTCTGATTATCCTCTGGGGGATACTGCAGAAATAAGGGTAAATTAGCCCCTCTAAGTCTGAGTCCATGGTCCCCAGTCCTCAGAAAAGGGTGGCGTGCCCATTCCGGCTCAGGGTCAAGTTGCTGCCCCAGGTGGAGGAGTTTAAGTATCTTGGGGTCTTATTCACGAGTGATGGGAGAAGGAAGTGGGAGATTGGCAGATGGATTGTGGATGTGTCTGCAGTGATGTAGATACTGCACCAGTCTGTTGTGGTGAAGATGGAACTGAGAATGAAAGCAAAGCAGTTGATTTACTGGTCAATCTATGTCCCTACACTTACCTATGGTCATGGTAGTGATAAAAAGAATGAGATTGCAAATACAAGTGGCAGAAACGTGCTTCCTCCAAAGAGTGAGAAGTGGTGATTGGTGGTGGTGAGTGTGTAGGTGTTGTCTTCTGATCTTGGTGTGTTGGGTCTAGGGTGCTTGCAGTGGTGGGTGATGACTCTGGGCCAGGTGGCTGGGCTCTTCTGCACCAGTTCGGGTCTGGGGCCTGGGGCCCTAGCACCCGGGGTCACCCGGGGGTATGGGTTTGGGTCCCTTTTTGCATGGAAGTGGTCCATCCCCCCTAGACCATGCCCGCAGGTGTGGCAAGTTGGCCCAAGTCGGGACATCCAGTGTGTGCTTCAGGGATTTATACTTATAATTGTTCTTGAGGAAGAAAATTAAGTATACAAAATTATATAATAAATTATCTTGCACCAGGTGTTGACAGATTTGATATTATATTGATTTACAGTGTGTGATTTAAGAGGAGAGTTCAGTGTAATGATAAAAATTTAATCATGTCACACATGATTTGATGACACTATAACATTGCCTGACTTGCCTGAGGTGAGTCCATTAGCCCACTTTCTGCAGGCAGCATTCATGAGGTCAAAGCAGCTGTTGTAAGCATGTCTACCAAAACCACCAGTTCTCTTCTCCTATTTCCTTAAACAATAAAACAATAAGAACCACACTTGTGCCAACATTACAAAAATAGAATGACGAGTCCGATAATGTTAATCACCGTTATTTAACTTTAAAGGATGCCCAAAACATCAGGTAGCTTTTATCTTGAGAACAAACTGAATTTTGAAACATTTCTACTCCTTTGATTTGCACTTCATAAAGAGTTCTGTCTGGTCTTCTTTTTTCTGTATGATGCTCTTTTAATCCAAAAGTTGTTTTATTCCTGTTACATTAGCTTTATAGTCATGTTGGAGAGAGACACCAACATTATCTGGGTATATATCAGACTTTGCTTTTTAATCCTTGATATGCTAGTCTACACAAATATGCCATTCGGTTTCTAATTTTAGTCAGGATCAGTCCGTAAAAACAGGATTTAATATTGGTGGGAAAATGAGGAACTGAATGGCCATGAAGTTCTTTAAATGCTGTGGTACAGATGCTGATCCATACCTTGAGTACATAAGATCAAAAAGCAAAGCAGTTGAGACATTAA
Source organism: Bujurquina vittata (assembly GCA_015106715.1). Taxonomy (NCBI): domain Eukaryota; kingdom Metazoa; phylum Chordata; class Actinopteri; order Cichliformes; family Cichlidae; genus Bujurquina; species Bujurquina vittata. Next base: position 7,741 of record VUQK01023787.1, on the reverse strand, counting down.
GCAGACAAAATAAATGAGGCACACACGTCTGTGTGAACTTTCTCCTGCCTTCTCTGGATTTTAAAGCTGACTTTACAAGCTGCACATATGAACAGGCAATGCAGAGGGCATGACAACAATAAAAAGAGATGCCAATCAACCCGACAACATCGTGTGCTTTTGTTGAACCACAAGCAAGTTTAACAATTGACCAGTTCTCACAGTAAATTTTGTTAATGTTTGAGCCGCATAACGTCAGTGTTGATGTTAAGATCATAACGAGAGTCTCACAGCAGAGAGGAACGAGCCAGGACAGAGCAACTAACACAGCAGCCCTTCGCACAGACATCACAGAGTGATACTCCAGTGGCCTACATATGGCCACATATCTGTCATAAGCCATTAGGACTAAAACAGAGTAGTCAGCTTTGGCATTTGAATATATAACAAAAACTTGCAAAAGACATCCCACGTATGAGATTACCTGAGTATCAGACAGCAAATCAAAGGCAAATTTGGGAAAAAAGCCTGCAGTACCATAAAGTCCATTGATGCACAAAGAACACAAAAATATATACATGGGTTCGTGTAAGTTCTGATCACATATTATAGTTAAAATAAGCGACATGTTTATAACCAGAATTAGAAAATAACACAGCAAAGTGAGAGAGAAGAGGATGGCTCTGTAGTTCAGTATTGCGCTGAAACCAGTCAGAGAAAAGACAACTATACTTGAAGCATTCATTTTGCTATGCAGTCACTTCAAAACATCATTAACAGATATGTTGGTACCTTTGCTTTATGTGCACTTGTTGTAGTAAGCTAGGCAGGATCTTGGAGGAGACTCCCCCTTCTCTACTGTAGTTGTGCTATTGGCTGACACTTCAAAGGTTTTGAAACCAATTAAAGTGCAAAATCAATGGACTTACAAAGAACATGATGTAAAAAAAAACACAAAACAAATCCCATCCTCCTTTTAGCCTTTGCTATTTTTGTCAGGACAAACATAATGTTTGTATACAGATTGTGAAATGAGCTAGTTTTTTGCGAATGTGTTAAAAGTTGTCAGTTGTTAATTAACTATTTTGTATGACTTCATCTACAGTGAGGACCATCTATGCCTTACAAAACATTTACAAATGAAACTGAAAGTTTAGCAGGAGTTCGAGAGTCAAAAAAGTCTCAACTAGCTTCACACCAGAAAAAGAAAACAGACAAAGAACAAAATGATAGAGAACTATCGATATTTATTGCAAGATACAAACACAATTCACTTAATGTTTGCAAAATACCAAAATGTATGTCATACCAGAGTCTGGTATGAGAAGCATTTTAGACAGAAGGAGACACACCGAGCATCTGAAGTCTCACAAATGCAGTGACATGTTAGATTTTGTGTTAATAAAATACTAATATACCTTCCTGTAAGTATTAGACACATTACAGCACCAAAACTCACTGCACAGCATGCATTAATTTTACACACATCAACAAACAGCCAACTGATGATAGTAACCTGCTTATAGATCAACCAATGGCTCGTCATAGAGGCATGTACGTTTTGAATTAAATATGCTCTAAATGTCGTCTATATCGCTATGAAGTTGAATGTTGGAGCGATGCCACTCGACTTAAGTTGGAAAAGTAAGGAAAAGCAGGATTTTTTTTTATCTAGAGTGTCACTACCAATTCCTTTTTCCCAATTTATGATTGGGGTGCGGGTGGGGGGTTCCCAGTGAACCTAGGAATCTCAGGAGCTATGTTGTCCCGGGCCTTTGATCCCAGTATGGCCTTCCATGGCAAAATGGTCCTGGGTGGGGGTCTAGACAAAGAGCAGTTCCAACAACCCCTATGGGAACTGTTTATACTGGGGAGGGAGATCAAGGGAGAGCGTCAGGTGCCCGGCCGAGCGCACCCCAAAGAGAATACATGGGCCCACCCTGCTGTAGGTCCACCACCTGGGACGCGTGCAACGAGTCCCAGGTGTTGGCCAAGGGGTGGAGGCCCTGGCAGACTGACCCCCAATTATCGAGACTAGCTATCGGGAGATGGAATGTCACCTCTCTGGTGGGGAAGGCGCTTGAGCTGGTGCGTGAGGTTGAGAGATAGCGGCTAGATATAGTTGGACACACCTAAACATATGGCCTGGGCTTTGGAACCAGTTCCCCAAAGATGGGCTGGACTCTGTTCCAGTCTGAAGTCACCCTCGGTGAGAGGTAGTGAGCTGGGGTGGGTATTTTTGTTTCCCTTTTGGCTTGCTGCCTGTATGTTGGAGTTTTCACTGGTGAACAAATGGGTTGCTTCCCTGCACCTTTGGGCTAGGGAACGGGTCCATAAGTGCACCTGGCACCAGGACACGCTAGGTCGCAGGTTGATGATCGATTTTGTAATCATATCATTAGATTTCCGGCCATATGTTCTGGATATTCAGGTGAAGAAAGGAAATGAGCTGTCAACTGATCACCACCTGGTGGTGAGTTAGATCAGGTGGCAGGGCATGCTGGACTGACACCCACCCCCATGGATAAGGTTGAGGAGAGGGAGGTCTGGGATTCTCTGCTTAGGCTGTTTCCCCTGCCAGGATTTCTTTGCTTTGTGGCCCAGTTTACACTGTGGCAGAGTAAGATTACACAAGACTGGAAACTCCAGCACAGCTAATATCTTCTCTCATTTCTACATTAAAGAATATTGGCTCTACTGGATCCCTCAAAGGTCAGCTCTGTAGCAAGGTTTTGTAATTAGTCAAAGACAATACGTTTGATGAAGGTGAATGAGGCTTTCACTGCAACCTGCTGCTCACTCGGAGCATTTATGCAATAAATTCTAGTTTATATTATTTCTATTAAATTTCACTAAAGATGAACACTAGCCTGTGGTTTATTTGAATATAGCTCTAAATATAGAAATAGAAATGCCCACAGAAAATATTTGTCTTTGTTCCTTAGTGACTAACATTAGTGGACTTGTCCCAAAGAGTTTGCACACAGTTACATCAGCCTGGAGACTGCTGCTCCCTGAACATAACATCTACGACAAATTGATGTCCTGGGGATAAAGGAATACACTGGACTAATGACCCTGAGGCTTAATCATCATGTTTACTTGATAATCTTTTATTATATTTTTATCGTCTGATAGCAATAACATGATGATCACATGTGTGTGGAGCTGTCTCATTAGAAAGGTCTCCAGATAATTTTTTTCCAACATGACCACACAATCATTATTCATGTTTTACTTTATCTTTATTAAATGCTTGCTACCATAACCACTTTATTATAAAGCAGCTATACTTTGTCTAAAATATTTATTTCAAACAAATCAGTTTTCTTTATTCTACCCTCAAATGATTGATTGTACGTGAGACAAAATGTATATTGTGCATTTGGATTTTGGGGCCAGAAACCACAAGCTTCTTTCATAGAATCAAGACAAAATCATATTGTAATATAGCTGTAGAAAGTATAGTATAACTAGCTTTCCTTATTTTCCATCATGCTCATATTAACTTTGGCTAAAGTTTAAAATAATGAAATCAGATTATTTAAAAGTAAAACCCTCTGAGGCTAAATTTAGTTTTCAACCTGCTGTTACTGCTGTTTCACACAGCATGTTTTTTTGTTTTGTTTTGTTTTGTTTTTTATCTTGGATCTATATGATGTCAAATAGAACGGATATCCTTAATATAGCCATCTCAGAGACACAGGTGTAAGCACAGTAGCCTGCCTGATCTGAACCCAAATGGTCTTGTTATTGGACTTTTGTGCAAGCCCCAGTTTATCCATAAGGAACACCATGTTCAAACCTAAGGATGTTCATAAGTGCACGTGGCACCAGGACACCCTGATCGATTTTGTAATTCTATCATCAGATCTGCGGCTGTATGTTCTGGACATTCACCTTCATAACAGGAGCTGAGCTGTCAACTGATCACCACTTGGTGGTGAGATGGATCAGGTGGCGGGAGAGGATGCTGGACAGACACACCCTCACAATACATTTAGGCGCATTGGGAACGTCTAGCAGAGGCCCCAGTACACGAGATATTCAACTCCCACCTTCCGCAGAATCTTCACAGCATTCCAGGGTGCTGGAAATAAGGTCCATCCGTTAGTCGAACCTCAGATTCAAGAGGAACAATGCGTTTTTTGTCCCGGTCACGGAACACTAGACCAGCTCTTCATTTTCACGAGGATATTTGAGTGTGCATGGATATTCGCCCATCCAGTCAACATGTGTTTTGTGGACTTGGAGAAGGCATCTGCGTCCCTTAGGGTATCCTGTGGGAGGTGCTGCGCAAGTATGGGGTGTCTGACCCATTGTTGTGAGCCATTCAGTTCCTGTACTACCGCAGTGAGAGCTTGGTCCATATTGCTAGCAATAAATGGGACTCATATCCCTCTGGGTGTTGGACTTCACCAGGACTGCTCTTTGTCATCGATTCTATTCATAATTTTTATGGACAGAATTTCTAGGTGTAGCCAAGTAGTGGAAGGGTTCCACATTGGTGACCTCTGAATTTCGTCTCTGCTTTTTGCAGATGATGTGGTCCTCTTGGCTTGACAGCACAGTGTGAAGCAGCTGCCCATGAGAATTAGCACCTCTAAATCTGAGGCCATAATACTCAGCCAGAAAAGGGTTGAGTGCCCACTCCAGCTCAGTGACAAGTTGCTGCCCCAGATGGAGGATTTTAAGTATCTCAGAGTCTTGTTCACGAGTGATGAGAGAAGGGAACAGGAGATTGGCAGATGGATCAGGGCTCCGTCTGCATTTATACAGACACTACACCGGTCTGTCGTGGTATAGAGGGAGCTGAGTGTGAAAGCAAAGCTGTCAATTTACCGGTCAGTCTATGTCCCTACCCTCACCTATGGTCACAAGTTTTGGGTAGTGAAAAGCGGCAGAAATGAGCTTTCTCTGAAGGGTGGCTGGCCTCTCTCTTAAAGATAGGTTGAGGAGTGCTGCCATTCGGGAGGCGCTCAGAGTAGAGATGCTGCATCAAAAGGAGCCATTTGAGGTGATGCCTCCTCTGCACCTCTTGGGTGAGGTGTTCTAGGCATATCCTACTGGGAAGAGGTCCCGGGTCAGAGCTAGGACACGCTGAAGAGATTATATCTCTCGGGTTTCCTGGGAATGCCTTGGGGTCCCCCCGGATGAGCTGGAGGAGGTGGCTGGGGAAAGAAAGGTATGAGCTTAGGCTGCTGCCCCCATGCCCAGGCACCGGATAAGGAGAAGAGGATGGATGGATGGATGGATGGATGGATGGATGGATGGATGGATGGATGGATGGATGGAAAATTAGGATTCAGCTTCATTTCATAAAAATTCCAGTTTGGTAAATGATGACAGCAGACATAAAATAAATTATATATTTGATAACCTTTAATTTGTCTATGATGATGAAGGATTAAAATGACTCATCCTGTTCCACACTGACAGGTATATTCCTCAATCTACTGGTTAAAATAGAGGCTCAGCTCTTTATTTACCATGGTGAATCCAAGTATCAAAGGTCTATTGATGTCCATTGAGGTCCACTTATTCACGTATGCACTCAGGGTGAATATACTCAGAGTTGACTGACCCAACTTAGATCAGCTTTTCTGGAACAGGAAACTCAGAGTTGCTGATCTCAGAGTTGATCGACTTAGAGTATGTTTTTATGCTAAGAATTTGTTGAACCTGCTTCCTGGAATAGGGCCCTGGCATTGAATTGGTTAGGGAAATTTGTAATCCAATATACATTTGTGTCAATAAACAAAGGGTCCAAATCATTTTGCAAATGATTGCATTTTTAGAAATTTACATCTTGCATTGCATCCCAGCTTTAAATATGTTGGATGCAGTGTAAACAGGGTTGAAATCGATTATACCATTAATAAATATGTAAAACCTGCCAATCAAATTCAACTATGTTTGTATTTTGCCAGTCCAAAATTGAGTATCTCTGAATTCAAATTCAGTTCTTAACCACTGAAGGAACATTTTTAGAGAACCCTGGAATGAATTTTTATCTTAGGAGGAAAAACATATTTCACCTTAGTTTTTTTGGACCGTGGGGGTCCCTGATAATATAGCAATCATAAAATATTGCCTCGGGACAACAACATGCTATGAGGGTACAAAACGCCAAGGTTTTCTAAATTATATAATAGGTGGAATAAAGAACAAACAAGCAATAAATACATTTGAAAAAGTTCTATTCCAACAGCAAACAACTATTTTAACAATTCTTGCTATAACAAACATCAGACGTCAATGGTTTATCAATCAGTGATTTACAGATTAGGGGCACTTTGCAATTGTGTGGCACTTTTGCTCTGAAGCCCAAATGGGCCTGACTAGGGAAAGGCTTTCAGGTGTAAAGCCAACATGGTGGACCTGCCCCCAGAGCCGGAGTGGCTGGAGGATACCTGGTCCTAAGAGTGGAAGAGTTTGAGAAACCCTTGCAGGGTCTCCTTGACAGGGTCACTGTCACCTAGAAAAATCTAACCCTGACCTCCAGCAGGTCCTGGGACCCACACCCTGCCTCGGGCCACAAGAGGACCACTGGGAACCTTGACCTCCATCTTCATTTTCCTTTTCATCCACAGACTTATTGTCATAAGACAGGATATCTGATTTCAAAATTAGGAATCATAAAATTAGAACTGGTTATAGCCTAAATTCTTGATCATGTTCCTTACACCAGCAGAATATTTGTGCATCCATTGATGGTGAGTAATAGTAGGTAATACAGCAAAAAAACAAACAAAAAAAAAAACAGATTATGTTGGTAACTATGCATCCTTGCACATCTCCACCCATAAGCATAAAATTGCTCAAACTAAAGTGGTCTAACTGTGCAATGTTGCCCTGAGGCAACGAATGAAAAACTACCATTTTAGTATATGAATAAAGACAAGAAAAAATCTTTACTCAATCAAATATGCTTTTTTACATATTCATGCCCATTGCAGATATTTTTTATGCAATTTTATTTAAATTTAAACATGTTGAAAAGTGAAATTTAGCTGACCTGCTGGCAGTGTGTGCAAGCCGACTATGGCCCCAAAAAGGACTGTTCCACACCCAGACAATAGTTCAAAACCACACCTACTTCAAAAATCAAACATGTCTGTCACAGGAAAAAAATGACTCTAACCTTGGCCCTAGGTTTAGCCCAGCCCACATCATTTCTTCTCTGTGCTGCAGTTATAAATGACAACAAAGGCTTTTGTCTTGTTCAGTGGGGGATTCAGCGGAGCTGTTGTGTTCTTGCTGTGATGAATTTCTAAGTTTGAACCTTGTAAAGTATGAAAAATGTTTACTATATTTTTATTTGATTACTGATGTGCACATTGTATTACAGGTGTCACAGAGGCAGAGAAGGAATATGTCATAATGATGTTATATATTTGTAAAACAGCATTTGAAAAATATAATCAGGCATTGGGATCTGGTACTCTCATTAATTTCTAAAAAGACCGTTCATAACATTATTACTGACCTCTCTTGTTCACTGTGGGATATTATGCAGAAAATGAAAAACTCAAGTGAGATTGTGTCGTTTGTACTGGCTGCGTATGAAAACATTGGAGAGTTAAAATACTTGTATTTTAGCATCATACTGCTGTGGTACCTCTCTATATGTGTGACCAACACACTTCTTATTGTGGTCATACATGTGGACAGAACACTGCATGAGCCAATGTATATACTGCTTTGCAATATATGTGTGAATGAAATAAATGTCAGCACATCGCTGTATCCTCTTCTGCTC
>VUQK01023786.1:0-14852 GCA_015106715.1 Bujurquina vittata | reverse complement strand
TTTTAAGATTAGGCTTAAAACCTTCCTTTTTGATAGAGCTTATAGTTAGGGCTGGATCAGGTGATCCTGAACCATCCCTTAGTTATGCTGCTATAGCCCTAGGCTGCTGGGGGGTTCCCATGATGCACTGTTTCTTTTACTCACCATATTTTTACTCTGTTCATGCTTCACTCTGTTTAATCATTCTCTGTGTCTCTTCCACAGCATGTTTTTTGTCCTCTCTCTCTCCCCTCAGCCCCAACCAGTCGCAGCAGATGACTGCCCCTCCCTGAGCCTGGTTCTGCTGGAGGGTTCTTCCTGTTAAAAGGGAGTTTTTCCTTCCCACCGTCGCCAAGTGCTGCTCATAGGGGCTCGTTTTGACTGTTGGGTTTTCTCTGCAGTATTGTAGTGTCTTTAACTGCAATACAAAGCGCCTTGAGGCGACTGTTTGTTGTGATCTGGTGCTGTATGAATGAATGGGATGAAGCGTGCCTTAACTTCCCAAGTGTTGAACTGGGTTGAGATATGGTGAGTAAAGGTCAGAGCACTTGATTTGAGTTCATTTTGTTCTCCATTTCTCCACCAGTGTCAGGGCCCAAAGCATGGCTCCCTAGTGGGAACAAGGCTTGGATGGATGTACTGGATCCCAGCCTCTATCAAATGTCTGCTAATTCCTGTTGTCTTCCCTAACTGAGGGGAATATAGCCCCAGCACACTGGCATAAACAAATGCACACACAATGAGTCCATTACAGCGTCATAGTATGCTGCTTTTATTTGTGAGTAAGTCAAAGCCCTCACCGGGAGGCTCAGAGGGATTTTCTCTATCCTGTTGTGAGTGGACCACCAGAACATCAGCAGCTCCCTGCGTATGTGGAGAAACTTCATTAACACCATATTATCGGACTATCCCTGGCAGATGCAAAACAAATCAGAAGACACTTGAGTAGGCTCCATGTCAGTTTACACTGAGGAGCCAGTCTGTTAATTAAAGCTGAACATCCCATCGCCTTTTGGTCTGATGGTCTGTCTATATGCAGAGGTGTAATGATCCTGCTCTGCCTCTCTGGTTTAAGCTGTGAGAGGCTCATTAGGACAGTACCATAAACCTTGAGCGTGAGCAGCTAGGTATGAGTGCTGTGGAGAAAAAAAGCCCTCATTAACCCTGCAGGATGCTCCAGCAGTGCAAGGGGGGCCTTACGCCGGGCATGAGAGAACTGACAATCCAAGGAGGATCTCTTCAGAATTTCCAAAACGTCATGTTTTCTCCTGTCCTTGGGCAAGGAAAGCAGCAGTGAACTGCCTGCTTATGAGAGATATGCTTGTGGTTACTTTAATAGAGGAGTCTATAAAAATGCTGTTTGCAGCTACCACTAAACATAACAGCTGGGATTCCCTGAAAAATGCATTGGCTGCTCCTCTGCCCTGGTCACACTGAGGGGAAAGCTCTCTCATCCTCGGAAAAAATGTCTCCAGCGTGTAAAATCACAGATTCAGGAACATAAATGTTTCCTCTGCTTTAATAGAGTGGCACGAGGTGTGAGAAGTTTTTAACTCGTGGTACTGCGCCGGGCAAAATGGAAGCATTGGAATGATGTGGCAGGAGCAGCAGACCCAGGGGGAATCTGACAGCAAGTGGCACACATGCTGTGAAAGGCTGTGCAGCCTGGCTATGAAGGGTGGACTGACAGAGGCACTCAGTACTCACAATGCACGCCAACGAGAGCCAAATTAGATGTTAGCCCTGCAGCAGACCGCTCACCTGTCCAGGGTGCACCCTGCCTCTGGCCTTGTGACAGCTGTGATCAGCACACCTGTGATCCTGAGCTGGAAAAACCAGACCAAAGTGGAGGAGTTCAGAAAAATTCAGCATGCCAAATATCACCCACTTTCTGTGGTGTCTGGTTGGCATGTTGCTTCCAGTGTGTAGATCACTGAACACTCACTGCGACACCATCTATGACACTTCTCCATAATGTCTTAAAACTGCCAATATAAGCTGTGAGTCTTACAAATATGTGTGTATTGTCAACATACATGAATGGAAAACAGCATATAAAAGAAAATATGATCTCAGACCTCTCCTTTAAAGCCAGTGATGTTGGATAGAGCTAAAGCCATGTTTCTGCCATTGTCTGTACTGATGAATAGAATAGAATAGAATAGAATGCCTTTATTGTCACTGCAGGATGTACAATGAGATTGGAGGGCCACTCCTGATCGGTGCCATAAAAAAGAAAGTCAGTCATGACATATACACTGATCCGACACCACCCACAGGTGGAGTGATTAACACTGAGGATCACTCCATCACGGTCCTGTTGGTGGCTGGGATGCATTAGGATATATCAGGGACACATTTGCTCCTCTCAGTTCATTTTAGGAAAATGGGCAGCGTGAGGGTCTGATGGTAACCACAGCACACCTTCAGGGCTCAGGTGAAGTCCATGGGTGAGCAAAGGGGGGAGCAACGCCATCAGGCAGAAGGTCAAAAAAGGTCAAACTGTCACAAAACGTCTTATTTTTAAAACGATGCTTAAAATTCTGCTGCTTTTGTTTGATTATAGCTGTTCTGAACATCACAGAAACAACTTATAACTAGATAACAATGTAAATAAATGTGCAATGTTGTGTTTTTTCAAACAAAATAAACTCGTGATCATAAACTTTTTTCACTTAATATTCACCAGGAAGCATTTAAATTCATTTTACTAACAATGAAATGAATAATCCACACAAATGAAAAGAATAATTATTTTACTCAAAATGACCTCAAGTATATTAAAATGGGTTTGAACTGACTGCACTACAAACCTATCTATCTATCTATCTATGAGCCTTTCAGGACCTTCTCATGGTTGACTCATTTCTTCTTCTACGCTCGTTTATGAGCGTCATCTTATCGTTTCTACCTTGTTTCAGTACAAAGCGCCTCGAGGCCGCTCATCTTGTGACATAAATGAAACGTGGAGGGGAATTATGGCTTCATGTCATGCTGCCATAGCCGAGCCAACACTGCTGGAAGTGACAGGAAGGCTCCGAGCATCCTGACCCTGACCGGTACGCCTAGATCTTATAGCTCCACCCTTGGCTATATAATGGCTAGTTTAGCTGGGCTTTCATCACATTACTGCACACAGCATCTCGTTGTTTCGCAGTCCCACCCCCGGACACGGAGATGCTGCCCACAGCCAGCAGCGTGAGGACGAGCCTGTGGATTATTTTCCTCTGCGGCTCAGGTGTGAGCGCCGGGAGGCTGCGCGCCGATGCTGACGGGTGCTGGTCGGAGGCTGTCTCCAGGGCCAGGTGCGCGTCGCGCTGCCTCAGCCTGCACAGCGTCGCGGCGCTCTCCACACCTCTGCAGGTGAGGCGCGCACAGGCTGGAAGTGTTGCCACACTTAACCTTCACTGCTTCCCACCAAACTCCTGATTTTCATGCATTGAAAACGCTGGTTTTCGTTAGCTTGCTGGAGTGAAACTGTCCCAAAGAGCAGGACATGTGCATTACTTTATTTAAGGTTACATTGCGCTTGCTACATGAACTTTTAAGTGAATATTGATATTTAATGAATGATTTAGATGAACAAATATGTGGTCAGAGCAGTTTGGCTGACTTAAGTGATGTAACGTCATGTTTGCAGTACAGGATGGTTTGGCTTTTGGTGGATTTTGGTTACACTTTGGTTAAATGTTAACCAGAGATATGTCATCGAGGTAACAGATAATAAGTTTGCCTTATTATACTGATTATTCAGTCTTCTTCTGTCAGTAACTCACGCACACACACACACACACACACAGCCAGTGCTTCAGGCGATGGGGGAAGCCTGCCTGTACGCTCACTTAGTCCAATGACAGCTGCACACAATGAAGCTCATCAGTCCATCAGAGGAGACTCGTGACTGCGTGCTGTGGTGCCGTCCTCTCGTTTTTAACATGCCAAGAAGCAGAAGTCTTCACACGTGTGTCACTGATACATCACTTGCTATTCCTGGTCACAGCAGTGTTCCCAGTGATAGTTTAGTGCAGCACTCATGTCAATTCATTAACCACTGAAGTGTGAAACATGCTCACACTGACCTTGTGAAGCTGCATGAAACGAGTGTGCCGAAGTCACACCATGATTGGTAGAAACCCTGCGGCCTTGTGACTAGTAGGGCAAAGTGAGTGTAAATAAATATGAATTAGCTTTGAAGACAGAAGGAAACAATGATGGCTGCCTTTACCTTCGCTGTGTTTAGGCCCGCACTGTTTTAAATCCATACTGTCGCAGCTTGACTCTGGCAATCCATCGGCTCCACTCCTGTGATAGTTCCACTGATGCAGTAAGTCACTGCACAGCTCATAGACACAGCCATATGGCTTTCCAAGCTTTTATTGTTAAATTTCATAATTAGCAAAATCCTCAAAATGTGGGCAGGCTGTAACCTCTAAAGACAAACCACACCGTGCGTTTCCAGCAATGTAACACAGCGCTGGAAGGAGTCTGGGCTGGTTTTGATAGGTAAAGATTAATGTTCTTGTCTTGTTTTGGCTGTGTAATTTATAGTATTGTCATCTTTGAGTTGGGTTCTTTTTCTCAGCTGGAGTTTTTTCATCAGTTTTTGCTGTTAATGTGCAAACTAATCCCTTACTATAAAGGAAAAGGGATCTAAAAAGAGTCTTGGATGGGCGAAAAGTATAAAAGCTCTTCTTTCTCCCATCACTGTCCCCTCAGTCCCACATGATTCGTCACAAAGGCTTTGTAGGTGGGGCCTATGCTTTCTGTTGGATCCTACAGTGCAGCAGGGGTCAAGAGTATGTTATATAAAAATAATAGCTATAGAGTAGGTGCTACTTGAAGCTGGTTCCTCTATGGATAGCTCCGCCTTCATAGCATTTTATTGGGACTTTATGTGAGACCAACATAAAGTAGCACATATTTGTAAAGTGGACAGAAATAATACACAGTGTTCAGGATTTTTTTTTTTTACAAATGAAACTCTGAAAAGTGTGGCATGCATTTGTACTGAGCCTCAAATGAAACCCAGTGAAACAACTGCTTTCAGAAGTCACCTGATCAGCAGAGAGCGTCGACCTGTCGACTTTAATCTCTGAATGAATCCGGCTGTTCTTGGTCGGAGAACATCAGTGAGCAAAGATCAGAGGTCAAACAGGGTTAGGTTATACAAACACACCTCAAGCTTTGAGTGTGGAGGGCTGGACACCTTTTCAGTGCACTGTATTCCCATTTATTCCACAATTCCTGTGATTCTACACAAGGACTCCTTTCAGAAAATTCATGCCAGGTCAGTTAAGGCATCCAGTTTTTGGACGTTATTAGTATTACTAATAATTGAACTGGTGCTTGACATAGTTCAGGGAAAAGACACTGACCTTTCCTTTAATAAAACCAAACCCGGAGAGGACAGTTTGTCTGGGCTCGCCATCATTTATGCTCCATTTATTTATTGACAGCGCAAACGTCAGGGTTTGACAGGCAGCTTGATGTTTCAGTCTCAGTGTTTGCTTCCAATATTTTACTAGCTGTGAAATGAAAAACAAAAAAATGAAGGAACAATTCTTATTTACTGTCTTTTTATTCACCAAACCTCAGCGGCCCACCCATCACCAGCTTTGACTCCCAAAGAGCTAGAGACTGTCAGCACTGATGTGCAGACTGCATAAAAAATGGATGCAGTCACCATGATATTACTTAGCAGTGACGTCTTGTCTCGAGGCTTCGAGCTGAGCGCTTTGGATGTCACCATCTTGGTGTTTTATGAGCTTTTGTAGGTAGAGTTGAATTTGGGTTGTGCTGTGATTGTTCTGAGAATGAGACGATGATGAGTTCTGTTCCTGCTGGAAAATGAATGCCGACTAGACAGGGATGCATGCATGTGGCATCCTCTCAGCTTGTTAGTCTCCTAAAGGACTAAAACAATCAGGGTAACAAGTCTTTCACATCCCGTGGAGAGAAGCTGCTCCTACAGCTGCAGCAATTTTGGAAGTGTGAATCTTGGTGGAAAGGCTGTGGAGTGAACCACTGAATACTTATCAGTGTAGTGAATGTTCCTAAAAAAGCCCCCCGAAGACCAACGTGCTGACGCTACCAGCTACAGACAGGAAGCTGTTTTAGTCTTTTAGAAACGTGGGCAGCACATGTGTGGGTGAAGAAATGTCCTGGCCAGAATAACCGAGGATGTACCTGTTTAATCGTGTGTCCACAGAGCTGTGACGACTGTTCTAGTGTTCTTATTCAGCATTGTAGCAGTCTTTAGACAGTCTTTAGACTCCTGCTGGAAAACAAACCTTCAGTGCTACACACTCTGGATGTGCATTCATAATGTGTGTGTGTGTGTGTGTGTGTGTGTGTGAGAACTCTGGTCCTCTGTAAAGGTATCTGTCATTAAAAGACTCACCTCTGACCTGTGACATCACTAATGCATTCATCTGTGTGTAATTCATTCATACATTTGTCTCTCCGTCTCCCTTCAGTCTCCTATTCAGAATAATGGATCCTTGGGCTGGTGTCGGACTCATAAACAGTGTGCAAAGGTAGGCAATGATGGTTCCCATTTTTTAAAAATTGCTTCCTCCTGAATTTCCATCCATCACACAAACCCGATACAGTGGGTTTTTCCATTGAAAATAACACCGCCTGTGGGTGGCACAGTGCTCAATCTAGTTGTTATAGAGCACTTTCTGCTCTAGTTGAGCACGCCGAGCCTTTTATACAACACTTTTGAATTAGTCATTCATACAAGCACGGTTTTCTATCTCAAAGTGCTTTCATTCGTCCACACTGACGGTTGCATCAGAGAGCAACTTGGGGTTCAGTATCTCATCCAAGGATACTCTGACATGCAGACTGCAGCAGCCAGGAATTGAACCACCAACCTTCCAATTAGTAGATGATGCCTCCTGAGCCGCAGCTAACTGATGCAGTGGTTAGCACTATGACCTCACAGGAAGGGGAGCCTGGGTTCTCCTGGTTACTCACTGTGGTACATGCACAGGTTAACTGGTGAGTGTGAGCTGACCGGCGGTGTGGCTCTACGATGGATAAATAATTCAATGCAGCTTGTAGATTGACATATATTAGAATAAAAAAATATATATTCTTAAGATACATGATGTCATACATGATGTCACATTGAATCAATCACGAATGAACTCGTTATTCAATCTAACTAATGAGCACTTGTACACAAAACACTTGACATATATTGTGAAGTAGATATTTTGGTGCTTTATATGCTTTTTTAGGATCTAAATACTTCCAGCAATGTGCAGTTTTGGATGCAAACCCATGTGAGTGCCTCTGTTCACATAAAACCATAAAACCATGTGTATTAGTCTGCAAACATCTCCTAAGCCAATTTTCAAAGCTGTATTTATTTCCAATAGAATATTTTTTATTTCCCATGAGCCTCCCTGACTTGGTCTCCCCTCTAACGCCACGTTTTGAGAAATCCTGGACTTGCCTCGGAGCACAATCTATGAATTTATATCAAATTTATTCCCCCTTGTTTTGTTGTATAAAACAAAAGCTGTAGAATAAAATGTAAATACATTGTGGCACCCAGCATGTGACAGAATTATTGCCACACAGTCTGCTGCATATACACTTTTGCATCATGGATACGAATTGAAGTGCTTCCGTTAGCTGTTCAGTGTAAAAATAGGAAGTCATGTGGGACTGCTCGTGTTCTTCAGTGTAATAAATCACTCTTCATTGTGCGCTTTTGTGTGTGTGCAGCTTTATGTGTGTGTGTGTGCATGCGTTTTTGCTGCTTGCCTTTGCAGCAATAAATCAGCCCACATGCAAACCGACAGCGTTCTCTGTGCACAGGTGTACATCTGTAGGTACTGATGCATGCTGGTGTGTCATAGCAGTTATTATCCATTTCCTAACTCTGCCATTCATCACCAGGTTTGGCTCTTTATTCTATGACATCCTATGCATCACAGCAGTTTTCCTGCTAATACATCAACAGTCATGAAGGAGGTAGACAGTAATAGATGGAGGATATTCTCTCTTTGATGCTATGGTAATCTAAAGATTTGCCATGGTATCTTTTACACTCGGATAGTCCTGGTGTTTTCACATACAGTCATGAAAAAGAAAGTGAACTGAAGTCCTCTGAAGTATGTCCTTATCATTCAGCAGCTGGCAGAAATACTTTTAGCAGCAGTTACTTTAAGCAGTCCTTTCTTATCGGTATCTCACATTGTTGTGGAGGAATTATGGCAACATTGTTTCAGTTCATTGAGGTTTGTGGCCTTTCATTGGTGCACAGCGCTCTCAGCCTAGGCCTATAGCAATATAACTAAGGGATGGTTCAGGATCACCTGATCCAGCCCTAACTATAAGCTCTATCAAAAAGGAAGGTTTTAAGCCTAATCTTAAAAATAGAGAGGGTGTCTGTCTCCTGAATCCAAACTGGAAGCTGGTTCCACAGAAGAGGGGCCTGAAAGCTGAAGCATGTTTCTAAGATTTGTGGGACCGAGCAGACAAACTTGGAGATGGTTATTTCCCAAGTGGTTCTGATTTCATGCTGTTCTTGTCTGGAGCTGCTCTGAACATGCTAAGTGAGGCCTGTAGAGTCTGAGATGGAGCGCTGGCTTTTTGTCTGAGCACTGCATGCTCTGACCTTGATGTGAATTTGCTCGGATGTCCACTCCTGGGAAGACTGCCTTCAATGTTTCCCACTCATAAATAAATATTCTCACTGTACAATAAGCCTTGCCAGATAGATGGACATCATCAGTTACTTGTGCCATTGCTTATAGCCTTCTTCCGTGTGTTTACACACACCTGGATGCTTTTATAGAGGTGCTAACACTTGCCAATGATAACTTAATAAATCACCTGGCTTCTACTTAGCAGGGCAGGCGGGTTTGGGTGTCTGCATGCCCAGAGTCCTGTTCATAGACACCACAGCTGGAGAACCACTGAGACACTCGTGATCTGGTCTTCACGTCTTAAACAACCCCACTAGACTAACACGTTCTTTGTTCACACCTTTATTCAGCACTTACAGAGAAGCTCTTGACTGAAGCCCCTCGGAGCATCAGCGCCTGCAGCTGCTCGCCAGTGATCATTCCCCCCCAAAAGCTTTTTCACTTCATTTCTGGGATGTCTTGATTGATACGTCCTCTTCAGGTCATGGGACATCTCTCTTGGGTTAAGATCAGGACCCTGATATATCCCAAATTTGATTCAACCATTTCTTTTGGAAAATTGCTTACGGGCTTTGGCTCTCATTACATCACACACGCTCTCCTCGCCTTAAGAAACATTATGGGATATTTCAGGCACACTTGCATGGGTCCTTTTAGAATATGATTACTTGGTTGTTCAAAATTGTAATCAAACAGCACAGCTAGAAGAAAGTTTCTATGTATAAACTGTAAGAAAAGTAATTCTTTTAGGAACATCGTGCCATAGGGGGTTCTCCTTTAGGGCATTCATTAATATTTGTTAGCCAAGATGCTTATAGACAAACAGCTCTTTAATTATTAACCACTTTCAAAAGCTCAGACATCTTCCAAGTGATAGCCTTGTATATTTTGTATTCTCTGTATTACTTGAATATTATTCATGTCTTGTTCAGACTTGTGCATTTGACTAATATGACAGTCCCAGTTTGACGAGACCCCTGCCCAGCTCTTAATCTTAGAGAGGTCTGATGATAAGCTTGCTGATCCTTGTTGCTGTGAGACAGCCTATCACTTTGGCTTGTGATCATTTGGCCCCGTGTCATCCTCATGGGCCCTGGTGGTAATGAGTGCTTGGTAATCCTTCTGTCACTATTTCCTCCAGGCACATACCCATTTGCAAGTGCCAGAGTTGATTAACAAGACACTCCCACACAGTCCGGTTCGATTCAGCTATTAAAGAGGGCTTAAGATGGCACTGCAGCATCGGAACAATGAGGGAGCATCGCACTCATGCACTGACACTGCCGTCCTAGCTCCTAACATAGACAACTGGCATCGAGTGCAGTGTGCTGACCTTCTTCCAGGAGCACTTGGCAGTAATTAGTATACTTCAATATTTCCAACAGCTTTGTTGTGACGTTTGACTAAGAGCCAAAAACCTTCAAACTCACAGTTTCAGGCAAATAAAGTACTTGGGAAATAATTTGCTTGTGCTTTGTTTATTGGGAAAAGCCGAGGCTTGGCTGTGGATGTTTGCAAGGAAACTTCCACAGACAATGGCAGCTGTGGAGGCAGGAAGCAAGACACCAACACGAGGCCTGTTTCCTGCCTGAGGGGGCTTGTCCGGGCACGCATTCAAACAGGGCCAAAAACCAAAAGAAGACTTTTTGCACAGTCAGCAGACAAGATGTCTGCTCCATTATCATGGAGAGACATCCACTGCCACAATCACAAGGACACACACAGCAGCACAGTAATATTTCCATTCCTTCAGAGGACATTATGTTGACTTACATTGATCTCCTGGACATGTACCCTGACCATAGCCGCTACTCACCTTACCCCAACCTGCCCACACCCAGACCTGACCTAACTTTAAATGCTATTGCAGGGCTTTACCTTATAATATAAACTCTTGTTGTGATTTGGTGCTATAAATAAAACTAAATTGAACTGAACCTTAATCTAACCTTAAAGCCAATCTGCATCCTGAGCTGTAATGACTTGTATTGTGTAGACTAGGTTAATGAGGCAGCCACGCACGCACGCACGCACGCACACACACACGCAGTTTTGCACTGTAGCTAATTAAGAGCAGCAACACTTTAGTAAGAAATATATTCAAGTTTGTACTTTCTCAAATCTCTCAGCTACGTCTCAAAGTTCCCCCAAGGCCACTTCATCTTCAGTATAGTGAAATGAAATGCTTGATTTAAGGTTGAAATGGGGCAGAAAACTCACTGACGCTGAGGTACAAAGGGAACGGCACGAGAGTAGGAATGTCAGTCTGCATTAGTGGGAGACCAAGGAGAGGAGATGGGAGATGGCAGCACTGGAACAAGGCTATCAGACACTCTCCGCTGCATAGCCAGACAATGTGTACTCCATGCGCACTCTGCACTCAGTTTCACAGCAACTTTTTCTTCCCCCTATCTTCCCTTACCTTTCTTTGTACACATCACTGGCTCTGAAGTTTGTCTGTGATTGCAGGAAGTTGGCATAACAAAAGGCGCTGGTGCAACATGCAGACAGTGTTACAGTTTAACCTAGGATAATTATGAAAGAAATATGTGTGAAATGTATTCACACACAAAAAGAAATAAAACAAATTCTCAGTCTGGTATCAGCAGCAGCATGACTGGAATAAATAACCATTAGATATTCCTGACTTATCATTCTCTTCTATTGCTGAATACAGACTGAATGATGTTTGTCAGAGCTAATCTGCACAATCTTGTTTCATCTTGCATTTTACTTTCATAACTCTGGAGATCAGGTTTTTTACATTTTCTCACCAATGTTGATGACAAGATGCAGAATTGTGACAACAGTCCAAAAGTGCTGGTTCCTTAGTGTGGGGCTCTTTCAAATAAAAAACATACCTCAAATTCATTTTGCAGGGTGCTGCAGCAGATAGTTAAGTTAGTGTCATATTAACACATGGGGAGGGAAAGGAGGTGAGCAGAGAAGGCTGGTAAGCAGCCTGAGCCTATAGCAGCATAACTAAGGGATGGTTCAGGATCACCTGATCCAGCCCTAACTATAAGCTCTATCAAAAAGGAAGGTTTTAAGCCTAATCTTAAAAATAGAGAGGGTGTCTGTCTTCTGAATCCAAACTGGGAGCTGGTTCCACAGAAGAGGGGCCTGAAAGCTGAAGGCTCTGCCTCCCATTCTACTCTGTAGTATCCTAGGAACCACAAGTAATCCAGCAGTCAGTCATGGAGAAACTGTTATTAAAGTTTCTGTCCTGTCTGGGTGATCTTTTTTTTTTTTTTCTCTAAAAATGCTCAAATTTAATGTGTGAAGAGATTTACTAGAAGTTAAAGTTAATGTCTGACTCTGGGCTGCTCCCGCTTTCCTCCTTAAACAAAAGCTTTTTTATTTAGTGACAAACTCTTTTTCCAGGCCAAACAAAGATCTCCGTAATGACTGAAACACTCGTTCCTCCTCAGCTCACGAGCTGCCTGCTAAGCATTTGGAGCACTCCTCTAACTTTCAGATGACTTGTCATACCCTTGTGAGGGTGTTGTACTTTCCACTCTTCCCCACTGTTTCTCACTACAGCATGAAATTAGAATTAGTACACTTGCTCCCCTGGGCTTGTGCTGCTCACTGGTGCAGGATCTGGCTTTACTGTATAGAGGACCACACTGTTTAAGTCCTGACACGCTCCAGAAAGCCCCTGAGAATGCAGGGCAGCATTCATTCCCTCACTGCTAGGTGTCTGCTTACATAGAGCTGAGTGCACTCACATTATACGTATTTACAGGCGTATATACTGATTATACTGAAAAGAAGATACGAAGCATTAAATGGTTAATATTAACTTCTGTCCTAACTTTAAATCCCACCATCTAAGAACTGAATATATTTGTTGGCAAACATGTTTCACTTTGGGAATGGTCACAATATTGAGATAAAGCTAGAAAGGCTGTGCATGCATAAAGTCAAGTATTTGGCCATGCTTGCCTGTTCTTTTAAATTATGAGTAAGAATTTACATTTCATCACACTGATGAAGGTTTCTGGACTTTTATTTAAATATTAAACAAGTTTTAATGTCTTCCTCCTTACTTAGAGACACTTCAGAGAAATTATATTTAGTCTTTAATCTCTTCCACAGTGTGTCTTCTGTCCTCTCCCCCCTCAGCAGATGACTGCCCCTCCCTGAGCCTGCTTCTGCTGGAGGGTTCTTCCTGTTAAAAGGGAGTTCTTCCTTCCCACTCTCACCAAGTGCTGCTCAGAGGGGGTCGTCTGAAGCATCTTAAGGTGATTGTTGAGAATTGGTGCGATATAAATAAATCTGAATTGAACTGAACTGGATTGAATGGTTTCAGTGGAGGGATAAAAATACTAAAAAATTTAATTAAAATAAACATGATTAAATTAATTGTATTTATAGCCCACCAACCACAACAATGGGGTGGCTGTGGCTCACGAGCACCTACTAATCTGAAGGTTGGCGGTTCGATTCCTGGCTGCTCCACGCTGCATGTCAAAGTATCCTTGGGTGAGTTAGTGAAAACACAGTGTTAGACTGCATTCAATCCCCTCCTGTGCTGACTCACTCTCTTATGCTTAATGCTTAATGTTTCCTCACGTTGCAGCTTGTCTGTGTGTGTCATTAAAAAATAGCATTACTAAAAAGTCACTTCACTGTTTCTTCCATTGGAGTGGATTAAATACTATATGGGATACTGATAAATTAACACATAAGCACTGTTAAGGAGTTATTTTTAGCAAAATATTCAGCTAAATCAAATATGATTCTGTTCAAATTCACAAATGTTTTCTAGTTATTTTAAAGGCCTTTCCAAGAAATGCTGAATTTTTGAATAGATGCATGTGATTTTTAGCAGACTTTGTGAATTACTTTGGCTTCTGCAAAGCTTTTTTAAAATATTAATATTAACTAAAATAAGATCTGACAGCAATAATTTGCTGTGAAAATCTGTGGTCTGGCCCGTGCTTCAGGCTGCGGTGATGAAACCCAAAGATGAGCAGGATGGAGCAGTTCTACATTAAACTGTCTGTTGAACTCTGTTAGCGTGTCAATCTATAAAACATAAAGATTTTTCACCTCTTCATATCTGACTGTAATCTTGCACACTGGTCATGCGTCTGCTTTGACTTCCACAGTGCTTGGAGCCCTGCAAAGACTCCTGGGAGATGAAAGAGAAAAGCAGCTGCAGAGAGTTGTGTGAGGTATGGTGCAGAATAGAGCCAGTGTGCATGCAGTACAAAAACAGCCATGCATTATGTGAAAGCAGTTTGACATGAAGGTAGAGAGTGCTCAAGCATTCATTCATATTCAGGAATGTTCTTTTACTCTTGCTTTGCTTAATTTTCCTGTCTAGATACCACTTGATGTAATCTTGTCATTATTAATTATCCATATATAAGTCATACTGATCATATAATATTTCAAAGAGCACATCAGCCTGTCAAAGGTCCAACAGAGAAATGCTGACCTGTGATGCTGGCTGTTTCACCTTTAATCCATCCAGTGGGTGTTTCCCAAAAAGCAGTGGGAGTGTGTGACCAGCTGTGAGTTCCTTCAGTCGGTGCTGGCGGTGAAGCAGGGCAGCTGTCCACCTCCACAGAGAGCCAGTGGCTTTGCTGCTGCCTGCGTGGAGAGCTGTGACCATGACGCCGAGTGCTCTGCTCAGAAGAAATGCTGCTCTAACAGCTGTGGCCACACCTGCCAGACTCCTGCAGACCTCTACAAGGGTATGTCAGCCTGAAGCAGAGCATTATACGCAGAGGTGGCCAAAGTACTGACATTCTGTACTTAAGTAGAAGTACAAGTACTTGTGCTAAAAAGTACTCTGGTAAAAGTCGAAGTACTGGTTCAACTTCTTTCCTCAAGTAAAAGTAAAAAAGTACAGGCTCTGAAATCTAGTCAAAGTAAGAAAGTAAAAGTAGCTCTCTGGAGGACGTCTCTGCCTCTTTCTTCCATTTTTCTCCATTTGAGTGGAGTCATCGCTCATTCTGTGCTCTCCCTTTTAGCTACCAGACACACTGTGTGATGAACTGCGCACACTTTTATTGTCCTTGTTTGTCACTCATTTTCCGAACCTGGCGTGAAGCTTCTACGTGAAGCGCAACATCCGCTAGCTCCGTCCGGTCTCCGATCTTGCTTTGCAGGAGCCTCTCCCTCTACCGTGTGGGTTGTCTGTTCCCTCCCCCCCTCCCACCCTGGTCTTCCGATTTCCAAGAAAAAAATGTT
>VUQK01023779.1:5976-17648 GCA_015106715.1 Bujurquina vittata | reverse complement strand
TCATGCCTGTCATGAATAACTAAAATAGAATAATAGATAATTAAAAATAAAATAAATAAATTAACAAGAATACGCTATGGAAACTCCTAGAGCTGTTCTTGTGAAAGCAAATATGTTTGGTACATCAGTGCATTCGGACCACCATTCTGATTGCAGAGAGCTGCCGGAAATGACAGGTTAAAAAAAAAAAAGTTAAAATATTCCTAGAGTTCATTTTGAAAGAGGAATATTTTTTTATATACCAGTTTAAATTTTGTTCTACGTTACATTAAGAAGTGTTAATGCAAACCAACCCATTTGTGTTATATTTTATTCACTAAACCAATGAGAATCAATAAGAGAATTGATAAGGAATCGAATCGATAAGTCAATTATCAATTCCCATCCCGACTCGGGGTACTCACTTAGGAAAATGACCGGGGCCAGCATCAGCACTTACCTCCTGTTTCAGAGAGTCCAGTTTCTCCTCCCTCTCCCTCTGGAGCTTCTTCTTCTCTGTCTCCAGCTCCTCTTCCAACTCTGCCTTCAGACGCTCGATGTCCTGCCTCTTCTGGGCCTCCAGTCTTCCCCTCACTGCTGTTTGTTCTTCCTCTAGGGCAACACGTAAGTCCTTTAAAAGGATTTCACTCTCTTCCCTGAGTGTACAACACAGACACTTATGTTAATACAGAGACTGTTTTTTTCATGTTCAAGTCAACATGACGATATAAAATCACAGGGTTTTGATTCCGACTGCTCTAATGTGCGTTAGGTGTGACCTGAGTTTGTGTTGCTGCTGCTCCCTCTCCCTCTTCACAGACTCTCTGAGCTCCTCCATCATTCTGTCAGACTCCTCGTTCAGCGTGGCCTCCTCCTCTTTCCTTTGAGACAGGAGATTCTGCCGCAGAGCCCTGGGGAAGACGCGTGCAAATAAATGGTTTAGTTTCATACCTCATATGATAATAATAAAGAGGAGGAAGCAAACAACAAAAAAACTAAACAAATTTAAAGGTGCTATATTTGAGTTTGCTGACTTCTATTAATTGATGGGTGGCTGTAATGACGTTTGCTGAGGACTGCAATGTGATAAACTCTACCCACCTCAGTCTTTCCTCACTCTCCTCCTTCAGTTTCCTCTCCTCCTCCTCCTCTTCCCGTTTCACCTCTTCCTGGAGGAGACGGTTCCTCTTCTCCTTTTCCATAACTATGCGCTCCCTCTCCTCCTCCATTTCTTGGTCAGCCTTGCTCCTTTCCCTCTCCATCTCTTCTCTTTCTTTCCGTCTCTTCTCCTGTCTCTCTACTCTCTTCCTCTCCTCCTCCTCTTCTTCTTTTTCTTTCTCTTTCTTCTCCCCGTCTTTCCAGCTTTTCCGACTTGGCTCATCTTCCAAAGGGCTCTCCTGTTTTTTTAAGGAGCACTCAACAAAATCAGGCTGGATGTTCAAAAACCGTGCCTGTCGACCCCTGGAAGTTTCAGGCCTCTGTAGCCCCAGAGATATGCCGAGGCCCTGGGCTGTTTGCTGATGGCTGACTCCTTGCTCTGAATATGAGGAGATGGAGGGTGAAGGTGAAGAGCTGGACTGGTGAAGAACGAGGCGGTCAACTTTATGGACTGGAGAAAGGTGTCTGTGTTTGGCCAGAATCTGCCTAAAATGAAAGAGTTAAAGCAAAAGAGTTAAAGGTGTTGCAGTTGTTCATCATGAATGAACAAGTTGTGTATACTTTCCAACAGTGTACCGCTTTCTTTTGAGACAGTGGCTGCATGTTTCTTTACTGAAGAAAAAAAAAGAGACTGGTGCAAGGCTAATTTGTGAAGTGCAACTTCTTATAAGGATAAAGTGACCTAGACTGAGCACAGCAGAGATTTTTTTTAAGAACAATATTTAAACAAAACGCACTTCTCATTGCTCTCTCCACCTTTCCCTTCCCCCTTTCCTCCTTTCTCCTCTTCTGTGTCAGCTTTTTCCAGTGGACTGACTGCATTGGACAGAGTGTCGATGTCTAGAATCTTCTGCGACAGCTGAAAGATACAAAACCAAGACTATTACAAAGAGGCAGACAAAAATATAATGCTTAAGTAGGAGTGCCACTTGGATTTAAATTGCATTGTTTGATGAGCTCTTTGGAAAGGGGATACAATCCATCCATTTTCTTCTGCTTATCCAATTCAGGGTCACGGGGCTGGAGCTAGAGCCTGTCCCAGCTGCCACAGGGTGAAAGGCGGAGTACACAGGTTGCCAGTCTGCCACAGGACTTGGAAGGGGACTACAAAGACTTTAAAATCTTAACATGTCCAGGTTTTCTATTTTGAGCAACAATAATAAAGCCTTTAAATGCCTCTGGCATGTAGAACAGTGTTTCTGTCTGCTGGCTAAAATGCTTGGGGTTTTTTTCTTTTCAAAAGGTGAAATGTTCTTTTTGTTTTCACTGCAAAAATAAAAATACTTTCGCTGAAATATGCACAAATATGTAAATAGGTACCAGTTTTTTTTTTACATTTCTTTTTTTGTTGTTGTTTAAAAGGGACAATGCACATTAATGAACAACTCAATGTAAATATGCCAGGATTAGCCAAAAAGGCTACTTTTTCATCTGTAGTCCCTGGCAGGTCAGACACACAAACAACAAATCTAAATCTAAACAACAGAAGCATTAACAGAAGCATCAAGTTACACATGAAAGGAGAAAGTCTGGACACACTTTCTCATTCAGTTAAAAATTGCCTACATTGTAGATTAACACTTAAGTCATCCAGACTATGAAGAAATACTTATGGAATTATTTAGCGAACAAAAAAGTGTTAAACTAACCAGAATGTGTTTTAGATTTTAGATTCTTCGAAGTAGGCCCATCACCTGATCTAAACCCAATCGCCATGGTTTGGGATCAGTTGGACCGCAGAGTGAAGGCAAAGCAGCCAGCAAGTGCTCAGCACCTCTGGCACCTCCTTCAAGACTGTTGGAAAACCATTTCAGGCCATTACCTCATGAAGCTGACTGAGAGCGTGCAAAGCTGTAAACAAAGCAAAAGATGCTGCTTTGAAGAATCTAAACTATATTTTGCTTTGTTTAACACTTTTAGGTTTACTATATGATTCCTTGTGTGGTCCTTCATAGTCTGGACGACTTTAGTAATAATTTACAATGTAGGAAAAGAGATAAATAAATAAAAACACTGAATGAGAAGGTGTGCCCAAACTTTTGACTGCTACTGCACTTCACAGTATTAGCTACCCTATAGAAAGACACTACTTCCATAACAGGAACTCGTCTGCATCATAAGCCTTTGGCCACAACCCACTTTCTATAGAAGGACGTGACAGTGAAAAGAAACTTAATCAAAGGGAAAAATTTTAGGATTTGGAAATTACAAGCCACAAAAAGACATTTATTTTATTGGTTTGGGAAATAGATTTGATTGTGATACACACTTGGTTTTTTTTGTAACCAGCTCTATTGCCTATATTTTCCTATGCTCTCATGTTGTATTTGATTCAAAATCCACAAATATTGTGCAAGAAACTGACACCTTCTGGAGACGCTTTTATATTCTGACACCATTTTAGATCCCTGTACCTTATCCAAGCTTGCCTATCAGTGGAACACCACGAGAAAAAGTGTCATTGTCACCACAAAATTTGTTGAACTCTGGAATGAAGGATTGTACGTCACAGTTTTTAACCATCTTGAAGGATTTTTTGGCATAACAGGCTGACAATAGGTTGTCAAAAGGTAAATTAGAGTGCATACCTTGTCATCTATGGAAGATGATGCCCCCTCAATGTGTTTACTGGCTTCAGACTCCTGCAATAATACACACACTGTTAAGGTGACAGTTCTGAATGGCAACCTGACTGCATATGTGCACACAACCAAACTGCCCACAAGCAACACTGGACATCCAAGCATGCTGCCTATGTCAGAGAGCCACAGAAAGACACTCAGTGTAAATCCAAGCCCACATGCAAACACAACCAATGCCAGGGTGCAGGCAGGCACACTGTAAAAATCATTCGGGCACTGAAGCAAGCAGACTCTGCAGGAAAGGGGCAAGACGATGGGACATGAGCATCCTGTCTGAACAAATAACTGAAACCAGCAATCTAAGGTTACATAAGCTACAAAAAGTCTACACTGTCAGTGGTAAAATGTTCCAATCCACTCCTCAGGGGCTCATATGGATTGACTTTTTGCCCGATTTATCATGCAGTGTGTGAACGATGACTTCCAGACATGAAGTCACAGAGGAAGTTGCAGCCCCTAAGCAAGTGGAGTTGGAGTCTTGGGACTACATGCACCTGCTTGCAAAAATCAAGCAAGACTAGGGCTGGTAGGAGTGTGGGAGGCAACACAGAGGCACAACATTGGACCCTACCTCTGCAGGAAGGGAGGAATCTTTTGTCACATTTTTCGTCTTGAAAGCATTACTGGCTGGTTGGACATGAGCCACTTCCTCTTTAAACACTTCAATGACCTCCTCCTGCTCAAACTCGCTGTCTGATGCTCTTTGGCCATCTGAGTCATCCTCTATCTCCACTCCCTCCTTCTCTGTATCTTCTCCTTCGCTCTGCACACATCTTTCCAACACCTCATCACTCTCTGTCACTTTCCTCTGGCTTAGCGAGCACCTCTCCAAAACCCCATCGCTCTCCTCCTCCTGCCATCCTTTGCTATTAATCTCGATCTCCTCTTTCTTTCTGTCATTCTGCTCTCCATCAGTTATGGGTTTCTCAGGCTTATCGCTCCCTTTGTTGGTTTTGTCCTCCTCCTCCTCCTCCTCCCCCTCTCCATCTTGTTCACTCTTGGAGCATTTCTTCATGACTTCATTGCTACCTTCCTCACATTCCTCTTCTACTTTTTGCACTGCTTCTTTTCCCTCTCTGTCTTCATCTTCATTTTCAACCTCATCTTCACAGCACTCCTCCTCTATCACATTACTCTCGTCTTCTCCTTCCCCTGTCTCATTCTCTACAGTGGCATTCTCCACCTCTTTCACATCCTCTTGGCTTTTTCTATCTTCCTCCCCACCTACCGCCTCATCTTCTACATCTCCTTTTGTCTCTTTTGCTCCTTTTTCATTCATGTCTAACTGTCTATCCTGCTGCTCTTCCTCCTCTTCCTCACTTAACTCCTCTGCTACCTCCTCTTCTGAATGCTCAGCAGAGTGTTCAAGTTCAGGGGTACCAGCATCCGGCACCTCCTCACTGACATGAATTCCACTGCCTGTCTCGGGAGAGAGGTGGATGTGGCGGCCCTTCAGAGAGTCCTTGGTGGAGGGTAATAGGAAGAACGGTCCGTCCATCCCAAAGAGAGGCAGAAAGCCAGGCGTACAGAGACATAAAGGAGAGAAGGGGAGGAGGAAGTAAGGTGAGGGAAGGAGGCAGAAAAGAAGATTGTGACCCTCTGCCCCTCCCATCAAGTGAAAGATGGTGGAGGTGAGATGTTCTCGAAACATGACCGACACAATGTTAGGCAGTCAACACATAAAAATAAATGCAACAAATGAGAGCATGCATGTCTGCTCAAACAAACGATACAAAGATTGTTGTTCTAGGTCTCACATTCAAACACAGGCCCACACACACAGAGGCAAGTTTGAGGAGGTATGTTTTATGACTGTGATTTCCTTGTTCCAGCACTGAATCAGTACACATTTATGCTGCCAAATCAACAGGAAATTCTGTCATTTCAAAATTAAACTAGGCCATGGTTATGGTTTTGGTGCAAGGTTTCTTTTAGTGGAAAAAAAAGGTTGGAATTTACCAAAGAAAGGTAATGGAAAGCTACACAGTTTTTTCTTTCACAGCTGGCCTTATTGTTCCCTTCAGTGTTTAAATCAATCAACTAAGAAATTTACAATGATTTAAAAACTGCATATTTAAACCACAAACTTTATATAAAAGAAGCAGAAGTGCCTTTAACCTGGATTCTCTGGTCATGAAAAGAAGTCTAGTTATATAGAGGTCTATGAAAAAAAACGACAGCATAATGTTCATTTTGTAATGTACTGTCCCCATTAGAGTCAAAAAGGACGATAAACCAGGTCCAGTATCAAGATGGAAACATCATAGCTGGACTTTACTAACGCAGTGGGTCATGTAATAGTTAGAAACTCTTTATTGTCATTGCACATTTTTTTATGCAACGAAATTCTGTTTGACAGCTCTCTTTCACGGAAACATATAAATATGAAAAGGCTATATGCTGCACAAATAATAAATAAAAATATGTACAAGAGCAAGCACAGAAACAAGAAAATAACAACAACCAAAAATGAAGTAGTTAGTCAAGCAAATAGAGGCCAAGTCGCAAAAAAACAAAACACAGCAGCTGTTCATAGTTACGTAGAGTGGTGCACCACCAAGAGCAGGGAGCACATGGTAGAAGCAATGTTAATCTATGTGGAATGTCAGTACACACTGATTGCCGGGAAATCTTTTTTCTTATTTTGAAGGGGAAATCAACCCCCTGCATGTCTGCCCTGCTAAAGTGACGCAGGGCTTTTGTAAACTTTTTTTTTCACACAAGCATCACTTACAACAAAAAATTATCTCTAACAAAATCTTAAATTCCCTGCCCTTTTCAGAACCACAGATAGCACGCAACAACAACAACACAATAGATCGCAAAATAAATACAGGCTACTGACCAGAAATCCCTGCAAGCCTTTAAGTGTGACTTCTCCTTCCTATGTTCAGTCACGCTTTGATTTTTTTACTTCCACCCTACTCTATTTACATTTCCCGCAAAGGTTTTGTCCCTTTTGCAAGCAGACATTACAATTTTGAAATATTTTACAGAAACTGTTGCATTCATCCACTATGTCAGTTGCCTGACTCAACCCAGTAGAGCACCTTTTCAGTTACTAAAGACAAAACGGAACTTTTTAAATCTAACTTGCCCTGATTAGTAAATCTGGCCCTATTTACATTATATGTATTTTTCTGGGAAAAGGATTTCCAAGATTTACAAATTTCAACTGACTGTTCAGTGGTGATGGTAAGGATTTACACTGTGAATGATGTCAATTTAAAAAAAATAAATTCATTATTAGTTTTGATGGTGATGAGCCATGCTCTTGTTGTTTAGACAGCAAAGCAGTAACAGTGGCAGTAAGAGGACAGCAGGACAAAGAGGAAGACACAGTAACAGCCGTGCCCGTAGGACAGATCCCAACAGCACAGCAGCTGCAGGAACACACACGGGGTCACAGTGCAAAAGGTGAGAGGTTTAAAGGTCCAAGAGACACAAGAGAAGGAAAAACACATGGTTTAGAAATCACAGTTAGACGAGACAACAAGAAAAGTCCACTATTGTAATGATTACCACACTTATATTAGCACCTATACCTAACACAATTATAATTTGAGTCAAGCAAATAGAGGCCAAGTCGCAAAAAACAAAACACAGCGGCCGTTCAAAGACACACAAACAAGCACAGGTGAACGGGGTAGAAATGGCAGAGAGGTTAATTGTTCAGAACAAGAAAGACAGAAATGATGCTTGGCAGCTGAATGAGAAGTGGTGTTGTGCGTTTTTACTTGCTGTGATGGCGGCTCAGGGCTGTGGTCTCCAGACAGGGCCAAATCCTGCAACTCTGGCTCCGTCCTCTCCTCAGCTGGTGCTGCATCGCTGGCTTCACTGTCCTGAAGTAAACATTCATACAAGAAACTTAACACTGACAAAACATTAAATACGAAGCATATGATACCGTGTAGTAGGTAGTAGGCATACAATGGTCAATGATGTTAGTTCTATGTGGAGGAACTATCAGCCTAAATAATAAATCTGAGTAGTAAGAAGCTAGTTATCCTGTCTACCTCATACTTTAGACCTCCTCCAAGGGCATCCATATCTAGGTGGAGGTTCTTCAATAGTCTGTCTGAGCCACGAGGACTTGGCTGGAAAGGAAAAAAAAATTCTGGTTACAGAAGGATGAAAAGTATATTTCTGGGAGATACAGGAAGCCAAACCAACCTCGTTTTCTGAGATTTTGTCATCATCGCTATCAAAACTGGGCAAAGTAAGTGATACTCTCTCTTCCTGCTGACTGCCAAAAATCCTGGTTCTCCCACTGCTTCGAGGAGCCTGGAAAAGAATGAAAGGAAAATGGCATATACTGTAAGATAGTCGGCAGGGATAAAAAGTGAAAAGCACATCCATTAATCCTTCATGTAGTATGAGGTTTTTACCTGTAGGGTTGTCTTGAGGGGTTCCAGCCCCCCGGAGCTGCCGAGAGACCCCCGCAGAGCAGGTGCAGATCCAGAGAAAGTGCTTTGGCCAGGGGCATCCAGACCTCGCAGAGGAGCCAAGGTGGTAAGTGAAGATTGTAGAGGTCCCAAAGATGAACTGAGGGGCTACAGGACAAGAGACACAGTCAGTGAGGTCAGTGAAGTGACCTGTGACCTCTGTATGAAGCTAACTGCTAAGTAAAAACTACTCATGCCTTTATGTTTGAAATTGCCCCTGCCTAACCTTTAGTGTCTAACACTTTTTAGAGGACAAAATTAGAGGACAAAAATCTGCAACAGCTTTTCAAAAATACAGAGAGAGAGCAGACAAAATGTTAGCTTGCTTTCAGCTATTGCTAAACTGGATTTGATAGCAAGTACACCCCACTGGCACTTTTTAAACATCGTACTCTCAGGGGCTCCCTTATTTCCCAAGGGGTCGCCAGAGCAGATGGATTCACATATTTGACTGGGCAAAGCTTTTATGCCAGATGCTCTCTCTGATGTAACTCCCATTTATCCGAGTTTGGCGCCGGCACTGGGAGCGTATTAGCCCACAAATCTGTAATACATTCAAAACATAAAAGGGGACCATTTATTAATTTTTTTCCACAACATTTCCTGGACTGAAAGACAGATGGAAGGCCTGAGAGACATTTCAAACATCAGCAGCAACTGACCACACCTGATGATAAAGTTGTGCTCACACTATGACGGCATCGTCATGCTGTACAGCACAAAAGTGAAACGCAAACCGATGGCCTTAACATTGCAATAGACATTGAAACAAACCTGTAAAAAATTATATATATATTATAGAGAGTCACTCACCCCTGGAGGTTTGAGTAGGTCCTTCTTTTTCTTCTCTTTTTTCTCCTTCTTTTCTTTCTTCTTTTTCTTGTCTTTCGTCACTCCTGCACCCCCAGCTGTGGCTGTCAGCTGAGCTCGCTCACGCTCCTGAGTCACCAGCTGTCGGTAGTGGTCGTCACAGGGGTGATCCCAGGTGGACTGACCCGTGGAGAAGTTGAAATAGTAGATGTCCCCTGTTACATCCTGGCTGTGGAAAAGAAAAAAAGGGGAAGAGGGGATAATTTGCTGTACTGTGCAAAAGTCTTGAGCCACCCCTCACTTGTTTCCTTCTAAAGAGATAGAGTTTCTTGTGATTTGTTTAAGTGGTCTGGAGCAATAGTTCTCCAGGCTTTCTGACGGTCATTCCAAGTTTTTACTCACTTTCAGCCCAGTACCTGACCATTTTCAGAGGAATATTTTCTTTCTGTTTGTTAAGCCACTCATTAATGACCCGTTACTCATTAAAAAATATATAAAACCTGTGAGCCAAAATTTTGAAGGAAAGGCTCTATTACTCTAGCATGCCAATCTAGCACCTATCTACAAGTAATAATAAGTCCTGTGTAAGCAGTATGTTGCTGGTAAGAGATGGCTGCTACACATTTGCACATTCAGGTACAATACAGACCACTTGTAATGAGTTGCCAGGTCACCAAAATCGACTCCTTCACCACACTGCTGTAAAACACCTGAATTTGCTAGAGCAAAAGCAAAAAAAGGGCTTGTATCTTTGGTGCTTGAGCTCCACTCCCTGGCAGCTCTCCTCTTACTTACCAAGGCTTCCATTCAGGAGGCAAAGGGGCAATGATGCCCTCCCTGGCCAGCCACAGGAGCTCAGGCTCATTGTCAGGGTCAATGCCAATCTCTCTTGCGTACTCCTGGATTTCTGATCAAAAGAGAAGAAGAGCTGAATGCAGCAGTGGCAAATTACACTCCATCCTATAGCATACAGTGCTGCAAACCTTTGAAATTTAAGCCATATAGCACTGCAGCTGTGGATGATTTTGGGTTATATATCTCAAATCCAACATGGCCCAATAATTACTGCGTAAAGTAATGATACTTAGTTGTAAAATGGTCTATTTCAGCTGCTCTGGACGAACATTATTAGCCCAGTGTCTATGTGCGAATAAACTCAGGTCAACCACAGTGCAGTTTAATTCCTACTCGGAACCAGGACCATCAGCGGTGTAGTTCAATTGAGTATTTATTTTTCATTCACCTCTTTTCACTCTGCATTTAATCATTAGTTATTAATAATCTGTCTTTCATGCAAAACATGTCTTTTGTCCTGTCTCCCTCCCCTCATCCCCAACCGGTTATAGCAGATGGCTGCCCGTCCCAAAGCCTGGTACTGCCTGAGGTTTCTTCCTGTTAAATGTTTTTTCTTCCCACTGTCTCCAAGTGATTGCTCATAGGGGGTCATTTTGATTGCTGTTTGCTATTTCTCTGTAATTACTGTATGGTCTTAACCTTACATTATAAAGTGCCTTGAGGCGACTGTTGTAATTAGGCGCTATATAAATAAAATTTAACTGATTTCATTGACGCTGGTGTACCTTGTTCAGAGGGTATGTAGTTCTCATCGTATTCCTCTTCGAGGATCAGCTGGTCTCCTACGAGAGCAGCTCCAGTCATGGTTACTGCAGAGACAAACATAATGTGGTGACATAACACGATGGCGACAACCGCTTACACTACCAGCTCCTTTTTATCACGGCAGATTTTCTAATTAAACAAAGGGAATACATTTTACATATTAGTGAACTTCTTGTATGTTTTGTTGTACAATAAATAACACTGTTTAGCAAGGCGCTTTGGGACTAAAGCCACACAAACAATAACGTGAAATCACTCTGTGAACAGCAATGAGGTCGGGAAAGAAAATGAGCGAAATAACAAGCTCATTTATCTAGCGTTAACATCTCAGCTAACCTAAACATTAGCTTAACGTTAGCTCAGCAAGCTAAGTAGTTGCTTTCAGGAGCTTAGCACAGAGCCGTTTACCTTCCGAACTTTAAATATTGCTCTCATTAACCTCTGCGTAAGCAAAGGTTATCTGTTAGTATTTTAACAGAGGCATTGTACAGACAGATAGGGTAAAGATGCGAAAGTTACACTCCTAACAACATCTCCAAGGACGCTTCCTTCGTTTCCTGTTGACGATGGAGACGTTTGGATCTGATTGGCTGAGCCACACGACGCGTTCACGTGTCGTGTGGGATCTCAGATTTTGTTGTTTGTCTGTTTTAGAATTCACAGTACATCAGTGTTAGTATTCATGGTGAAATTTGGCTTTTAAGAGAGGTGTTAATAGTTCGGTTTAGTTCACAAATGTCAGAAGAGATTTAGGCTTAACAGACAAAATACAATAGATCACTGAAATGTATAAGTGCAACCTTTTTAACATGAAAAGACAACAATCCATGATTGATTTTTGTCCTCCTCTGATGCAGTGGACTAGATCTGTATTGAGAGTAGGGAGCAAGTGGAAGACAGCCTGGCCAGGTGGTATGGTCTGGAGAGTATATGAAGAGGAATGAAAGTCAGCAAAAGCAAGACAGAATAGTAGTGAGGCCTGCTGTGAGGTATGGTTCAGTGGCACTGATTAAAAAAA
>VUQK01023778.1:15450-32246 GCA_015106715.1 Bujurquina vittata | reverse complement strand
AAATACGCTAAATTGGCAACACTGTGCCCAACCCCGCTGTCTGCACTATCCTCGCGAGAACTGCCATCCAGGCTACTGCAGGTGGCAGGCTACTGACAGAGTTCAGTTTGGAGCGGCAGGAATAATTTTTTAAAATTATTATATTAAAATACAGGAAATTTACGTAAAAATAATAAAACAAGAGGACGGCTGGACAGAGGGGTAAAATACCTGTCAAGTTTCCCGGGCAAAACGGGAGACTTGACAGGTATGCATTTTAAATAACCTTAAATGTAAAAGCTGATAGTTAAATAAGTGTCATTTCATAATTATATGATTTATAATCCGATTAGTCGACGAATCGTTTCAATAGTCGATGACTAATCGACTATCAAAATAGTCGTTAGTTGCAGCCCTAGTGCTTATGGTTCCCCCAGATGTTTTGCATCTCACTGCGTTAACAACAATCCTGTTTCTGGGTTACAGTTATGATGTTTCTTCTCATTTAATTTTCCTGGTTTGTTAAATTATTGTTTCTAAACACATTTTAGGATTTCTAATGAGTGTTTTGAAAGATTGTTTAAGAAATGCTGCCACAATTAAAAATAAATGAAAAAGTTACAGGAAATTGCTTGTTTAATTTTGATGTATTTATTCACTTCCTCTTTGTGCATTTTTGTGTTCTGCTTCATTATTGCAAACGAGACCGTTGACGCTGTGCTGCAGGTCCTTGGTCAGGGAAAATTAAAAAAATTAAACAGAACATTAATTAAGGAGTTATTGCAAAGAAAACAAAGATAAGAGGAACTCAAATTATGTGTTTACAGTTTTTTTGTTAATTTTTTTTTTTTACTAGAGCAGTTAATGGCCGATCATTTTTAGAAGAGGAATTTCTTTGTCAGTATTTGGGTCTTTACAGTGACGGGGTCTTCGTCCCCGAGTGATCCCCTTCCTGCTGCAATCGCACGCTCAACTCTTTAATTAATTTGATTTCAGGTTATTTTTCCTCATGCTTTAATTGGCTTTTCTTTCATTCTTGAACTGGAGCTTTAAACGTGTGCAGAGTACATGTGTTGGTGCAGGTTAGGACTGTGCAGCTGAGTCTGTGTGCTCTGAACATGCACACACACGCACACACATGCACACGCACACTCACGCTCCATTTCCATTACCATGCACCGACATAATGAGAGCTGATCTGTCAGAAACAATAACAAAGCCAACATTCACCTGTGCGGTGCAGATACTGAGGTTTATTAACACAGATGCAGAGAGGACGACTGACAGGAGGGGGTGGGGTGGGGGGGCAGTGAATACAGCGAAGACAATAACAACAAAAACACGTCTGTCCTGATTGGCCCGTCAGTCTCGCTGTAATTTCACCACACAAAGTAAATCTGCTCTTCATCTCGATTCATTTTCAGTTTGACAGAGTTGCAAACAATGGTACTACACTCCCCGTCCTGCATGAATAATTCCAGCTGATGTTTTTATTTATTCATCTTTTAATTTTCTCTGATCTGACTGATGATGACAGTAACTGAACTCCAGAGTGGAGGAGGAGGGAGGAGGAGAATCAAACCTTGGGAACAGTTTCTATTTTTACGTGCTAAAAGCGCTTCTTCTCCGGCTCGTCTACCCTAAGTTGCCTCACGCTGTGACAGAGCTACACTACGCAGGTTAGACTGGCTCTAAAAAACCAAACAGGAAGCTAAAAGGCTCTACAAAAAGATAGTTTCTCTTTAAATCTCTGAACGAGACAACAAGGCATCTGTAGCAAATGTTTATTAAAGGTACAAGCCGTGCTTAAAGGGACAGCCCTGTGCGCTCGGGTTCAGTCCGTGTGTCCAGTTTGGGTTCGATCTGTCCTGCTATCTTTGGTTTAACCTCTCTGCTCTGCCGGCCGACCCGTCACAGTGCGCTGGTTCATGGCTGCGGGGCGGCGTGCTCACACCTGCTCTAACAGTAACGTCTGCAGATTTTGGTTAACAGTATCTCTTAGAAATTGCACTTGGATGTTTTGATCAGGCAGCTGATCAGGCTCAAAGCCTCGCCGAGGATCTGCGGGGTCCGTGTCGGAGTTGTGCTCAGGTGGAGGAGGTGGGGGGAGAAGGTGGGGGAGGAAGGGGAGTGAGGAGAGGTGGTGGTGATAGTGCCGCTCTGCTATGGCATCATGATGGGGGTGTCAGAGAAGACAGACATGATGGAGTCCGTCTCCCCTGCCCTGTGCCGCGGCTGCTGCTCCGCCCCTAGCAGTAAACCTGGCCCCAGGTGTCCCGGCCCCGCCCTCAGTTTGCCATTTTGCTGCTCTCTGATTGGCTCCAGAAACACCACATGCTTGTTGGTACTGACCTTGCGACCCGGGCCCTCAGTGGTGGCTGGCGGTGTTGGGGAGAGGATGGAGGACTGGGCACTGCCCCCCCCGGCCTCGTTTGCCACGCTCGGGGTGGCTGTGGCCGGGGGCGGGGCCTTTGGACAGGGAGGACAACGGCAGGGCGTCAGGTATAGGTACATAAGCACCAGCACCAGGCTCACCACGCAGCCCAGGAGGGTGGTAAAGCCTGTGTTGAACGGCTCCTGGGGCTTATCGGAGTCCAGCACCACCGTAACGTTGACCTCCCACGTTTCGTTCCGCTGCCGCTGCTGGTCCACAGCCAGGCACCAGTAGATTCCTGAATCCTGCTCACGTGCTGCCATGATCTCCAAGCTGCCGTTGGAGAACATCTTTAATGATCCGTTATTCCCTGGCGGCATCACAGACTCCAGGTTTGGCGACACCCAGAGGAAGTTGATGCTGCGACCAAAGAGGGAGGTGGCACAGTGAAGCAGCAGAGATTTCCCTGCCTTCACGGAAACGCTGCTCTCCTGCTGCCTCAGTGGCTCATTCATGGCGGTCATGTTGCACTTATCAAAGTAGCGGCTGTGTTGCAGGAAGCGCACGGTCCCTCTCTGGTTCCCGTAAACCAAACAGATGTGCTCCTGCATGAAGAACGTCACTGACTCAAAGCCTCGCTGTTTCCAGTACCTGAACAGCCTGTACATGGAGCACTCGCACACCAGCGAGTTGTTGTGCAGGTAGAGTCCCTCCTGGATGGAGATGGGTAGGTTTGATATGTCCTCCAGGGGGAGTTTAGGTAGGCGGTTTGAGGACAAGTCCAGCATTGACAGGTGAGGGTGGCTGTGTTTCTGGATGGAGAAAAAG
Organism: Bujurquina vittata; assembly: GCA_015106715.1. Taxonomy (NCBI): domain Eukaryota; kingdom Metazoa; phylum Chordata; class Actinopteri; order Cichliformes; family Cichlidae; genus Bujurquina; species Bujurquina vittata. Next base: position 29,065 of record VUQK01023778.1, on the reverse strand, counting down.
GGGAAGTCAGTGAGGCGGTTATGGCTGAGGTAAGCCCTGCGGAGGTTTCTCAGTCCAGACAGGGCTCTGCTCTCCACCCGCACAATCCGATTATTAAACAGCAGGAGCTCCTCCAGTCCTGACAGCTCCTGAAAATAATGCTGCTCCAAAACACGAAGATGATTGGACGACAGGTCCAGGTGTCGGAGCAGAGTCCCGGAGGAGTTTCTAAATGCCCCCAGGAGGATAACGGTCAGCTGGTTGTGGGCTAAACGTAAAGTCTCCAGTTGAGGAAGTCCTTCGAAGGCTCCCTCATCCAGCTGCACGATCCGGTTGTGGCTGAGGTCCAGGGTGACGGCAGAGACCGGCATTTCTCTGGGAACTCGCTTCAGACCCAAGGCGGTGCAGCTGAGGATGTCTGAGGTGCAGATGCACCCGCCCGCCCGGGAGGAGCCCTGAGACGGGCCAGCGGTGGCGTGGACGGGGCTCAGCTGGTGCAGCTGCAGACACGCCAACAGCAGCACAGCAGCCCAGCGTGGCGCCAGGGCCGCCGTGGCCGCCGGAGCGTCCACGCCCTGCAGGGAACCCATATGACCACCAACGTGCAGCATGATGCCACCAGCGTGTGTGCCTCTTACTTTGAAAGAGCCTTTGTTTTCTGTTCACATCCTTCATGCGCTGTGATTCATCTCATTTTGCCATAATATGATCTACACACTGATAGACGCAGGCAGCAGCTGCCGGAAGCTTGTTTTTCACGTTCATCCTGTACGGGCTTTTACATATGGAAGTGGGAATGTGTGAATCCTTCACTCTGAGCCTCTCATCGCTTCCTCTCACACACAGAACTCATTTCATTTGCTGTGTTTCGGCTTCAGGGCACAAAATGTCACTGTGGCGCTCGCTCTGTGTGCTTCCAGCCGCACAGTGGCTGTTTGTTTGCTCTAACTTGGTTAATGTTGAATGAGGTGATCACATCTGCATCCACCTGCCAACAAGGCGGCCATCTGGAGAGGGGAAAAAAAGGAAAGATGCCTAAATGATTTATAAAAAGGGCCCAGATATGTCGCTGTACACAAACTAGTTCCCACTGCTCAGTAATAACTAAGGTTTGCTGTTACGTCGAGTCTTTAAGAGTAAAAAATAGAAATCTTTAACAACACAGTAAAAGATGAGGGAGGTACAAAGTGAGAGTTTACTTTCTGTTAAAGTCATCGAGGTGCTGCCGAGCTGCAGGTACGCTATGATGTTCCAACATCTGCTTTTGCCGTCCAGTTTATTCCAGAGAAAAGTCGGAGATCAGTTCACTTCCCTTCACCTCCTTTCATCCCATTTCTGCTTCTCTTTGCTGACTGAATGATCCCGAATGTGGGGCTGACTTCACCTCCGGCTCTTTGGTCCCACCGATGCAGCGAGCAGGATTTTGCTTTAAGTTTCCTCACTCGGTCTCTCCTGTCATAACAATGAGGAGCTCCGTCTCTTTCTGTTCAGTCTGCAGCCCACCCCGATCCCAGGATCAGATTCCCGATGAAGCCAGCATCCTGTTTGCTTCAGCTGCAGCGGCGCCACTTAAACGCTCCGCACTCGTCCACGCTGCTCTGCTGCTGCTGCTCTCTGCTCTCCTCCTCCGGCTGTGGGAGGATTTTCAGCGTACTGAGCGCGCTCCTTCCTGCTCCTCCTTATCTGCTCTCAGAGTCCAGATGTTGCAGATGGTGCGTGTGTGTCGGTCACTGCTGCATCCGTCTCTCTATGCCTCTCTGCTCAGTTGTGAGCTTTGTCTGTTGCTTCTGGTGCTTTCCCAGCTCCACCTCTCCTTTTCCTCTCCTCCACTCCGGATTAATCCTCCCTCTCTCTCCCGCTCTCCCCCTCTCCTCCGCCCATCTCAGACCCTCCTCCTTTTCTCTGTTTTTGCTGCTCTGCTTGCTTTCTGTCTATTTCTGTTTCAGGCTCTCACACTTGTTTTCATCTCCTCCTCCCCTTCCTGTCATTCTTCTCTCTGAGACGCCTTATGTTGCATCAGGAGGAGCATTAGGAGGCTCGTTTGATGTAGCTGGAGAGAAAGATGAGCAGGATGACCACAATCACAACTGTTTTACTCAGTAATTAATTTAACAGGATTAATGCACCTGTTTCACTTTAAAAATGATGCCTTGAACTTTAACTTAGAGCTGATGTTGGAATTCGGAGGCGATGCACCAACTGTTGAATGAATGATGCTATAAATACTCATCAGTAAATAACAGAGCAGTAATCTGCTGCCTCTCCCTCGCTGAACTTTGTCTCCACCCTGTAGTGCTGCAGCTGGTGGTCCTCGTTGTGCCTGGTGTAGCAGGAACCAGTCCTCCACCTGCTGCAGGTCCTGTTAGAGTGACGCTTCCAGCTCTCACTGTCTGCAGGCCAACATGGAGGAGGAAGAGGAGGACAGGCAGCTGAATGACAGCCGCCACAAGAGCTAACCTTTCAGAGCGAGGGCGTGGGGCTCGGTCCTGAGAATCGATCACTTTGTCCTCCAGACGAGTGAAAAAATAAACACAATCATGCTGAAGTGTAGTCTGTGTGTGAGTAACACTGAGTGAAAGGAATGAGGTGGAGGTGGTGGGGGCGCAGGGTCACCTGGTGTGGAGGCATGCCAGCCTCCGGTTGCCTAGGTAACCCTCTAATGTATTTACTACCAGGTCATACGTCAGTCAGTGGTATCCTGCACCTGGAGAAAAGTTTGTCACCACACCTGTGTCTGTCTGAAGGGCCGTCAGTGCTCCTTCCACAGAGAAACCTTTTACAGCAGCCAATCAGCTGGCTGATCTGAGAGCTGCAGTATGATTGCCCACCTGTCTCGTATTGACACGCAGTTCCTGAAACTTGCATTTTTTGTCAGTTCTTCTTTTACATTTTCTCGTCTGGTACCAATGTACCGGGGGTGCACCGGATTTCTACAAACCTGTGTTTCATAAACACTGCAAGATGTAACCGTAATTAAACTCTTAGCCCAGGCTCGACTCTCCTCCTCGTGCCGGCTCTCGCGCTCTCCCTGTGTCGACGTCATCGTGTCTCTCAGGCGTTACAGCTTCAGAGACTTTGTATTTTCTAGTTTCTCTGGTCTGCTCGGCTGCAGCTTGTAGTTAAACACGGAGCGTCTCGTTTGCGGCTGTGTGCTGATTCCTCCTGTTACTGCTATTTGTTTCCATCTCATCTCCGCCTGTAATCTGATCTGCAGTCAAACATTTGCTCAGCTGTGTCACCTGCTGCCGTTCTTTGGTTTTTATTTCTGATTCTTTCACCTCCGCTCATCCCTCTGTCCTTTCTCAGGTGATGGAAACCATCTGTGTTTGTTCAGGTAGGAAGTCACCTGACCGTGCCTCCCTTCACACACAGCGGGACGCAGTGAGAAGACTTTTATTTTATCACATAAAGCTCTTAAATGTCATAATGTGGCTTGTTTGCATAATTATTCCTGATAACCTTTATGTAACCTTTAGTCGTGCAGTTAAAGAAGCAGATTCTGAAGCTTTAGTTTATCCTCCTGGTCTGTCTTCACATATCTGCAGCTGACTGCCTGAACTTGGGAATTTTCCATTGATAAGTTGAGGAAGGATCGAGCTCATTGATTGGTCCAAATATGGACCTTGGTGGTAACTCTCACCCTTCTAAACACCCTTAACTGTAATTCCCAGATACGGCTGGCTGGCACGTCGATACCATAATAAATTTCTGTCGTGCAATTCGGAGTTGTGTTGGATGAGGTGTTTGTTCAGTAAAGCTGTGCCGGCTGTCACGCAGCCTTTTCTGTTTCCTCGTCAAAGCCACCAGACTGACAGAAATGCAGAATTTACTGTGGAGAGCAGCCCGGTGGGGGTGGGTGACCAGATCGTCTCAGGCTGAAGTTTGGTGCCTTTTCATCGCCTTCTTCCTGCTGTTGACACGAGCTTTCACAGTTAAAGCCTAAGCACAGCTCTGCGGCCCGCTCCTCGCTAGCTGTCGGCTAGCCGGACGCTTCCTGTCTGCGTTCATGTTCGAGCTCCAGCAGAGCTGAAGGCTTCAGGGTTTCAGGAAGCATTCAGTCACCTTTAGATGGAAGCTAGCAGATAACGTCCTGCTAATGTCTGCCTCTGCTATCATGGATGTTAAACTCTACTTTAACACCTGGAGAACAGCCACACCCTTCATTTTATTGTAGGTGAAGGAGCAGAAATGACATCAGACTGAAGAAAAGGATGATTATTACCGAGGTGGCGGCAAGCTGGACGGATGTAAAGCTGTTTCTAATATTTTGTCCAGCCCATTAAAATACACGAGGAGGAGGAGGAGGAGAGGCTGTTTCGTGTGTGTGTGTGTGTGTGTGTGTTTGTGTGTGTGCTATGAGGACAGTTGTCACATTGTGGTGACTCGACTTCCTGTTAAGGTCAGAAAAACAAAAACCTCATAAAGTAAATTATTCATTGTTAGCATGAAGATGTCTCAGAGTCCTCCGAAGTGTGGAAACATGGCTGTGTGTGTGTGTGTGTGTGTGTGTGTGTGTGTGTGTGTGTGTGCGCGTGTGCTGGGTGCTGGGTGCGCTCTGTCTTTTAGTTTTTGAAAACAGTGTGTGTTTCATGCTGATCTCCTGTCACAGAGGATTAACATCACACACACACACACACACACGCACACACACAGTGAAAAGAGGAAGGTGGATAGTAACCACATATTTTGGTCATATTGGATTGAAATTTGAAAATGACATCGCACCATCCTGTGCTTGACTTCATTCTTCTCAAACATCACCTGATGCTCCACGATCGTGGCTTCAGGGTGTGAGCAGCAGGAATCCACGGGGTTCCTCTAAAAGCTGAAGCTGAAAAACTACAAGTGTTGGTGAGCAGGTCTGTCGTTCTCCTCACTTCTGTTTCTAAAGAAGCTGCAGATGGATGGATAACAGCAATAATAATTGTACGTGAGAGCTGTCTCTGGTGTGGGTGGAGGTGTGAGTGACACCTGCTTCGCCTCATTCCAGCCTCCAGATGTGGACTTTGTCAGCCCCTAAAAGTGGAAAATCTTCAGTTTGTGGACGTGAGAGGCCGATGTGCTGAAATCTCAAATGATGATTACATGAAGATGAAATGTTGTGAAAGTTGAAGAGTAGAGCTGGAAGGACGTGAGCTGCGTCAGCGCAGTCTGCGGATCATTTCATGGAGCTGGGAATCACTGGGGATCTTGTATCTGAGGCCTTTCGCAGACGTCCCGTTTCTCTGCGTGTTCCTGCTGAGGTCATGTTCACGTGCTCCTTGTATTATGTGTCCCGTCAGTCTAAACACGCTGCTCTTTGTTGATTTATTATTAACGAGGGAACACCGTGGACCCGTGCGGACTAGAAATACAGCCGGTGACATTTTCCAGCTGAGCGCTGTGACTCACAGTGCTCCTCTCCACAGTCACGTCCATCACTGTAGCTTACAGGCTCTTCTGCCTCTGTCTGCAGCCGCCTGCTGATGGCTGTGCTCAGACAGGGGGAAGCGGTAAGGTCCATGAGATGAGAGTCTCCGAGCGAAGTGCCAGGGAGGCTGTAATGATAAGGTCACAGGAGATTTTACAGGAAAATGTCACCATGTTTCCACGCAGAGTTCATCCTGCGAGGGACACAGGCAACCGCTGAGCGACAGGCAAACACCTCCATCCAAACACAGGAGAGGAGAACAAGCAATTCTAACCCAGTTCTTTCATTTTTGTCTTAATTTTTTTTTATATTTCAGCTACTCCCCTGTTCCCAGCAGGCAGCTCCACGTGTTTTTACACCGATGCCCTTCCTGACCCGGAGGGATTCGTGGTTCCTGTTTTTTAAGTTCATATCAAGCACATAATTCAGGCTGATGAGCCCATGAGTGTCGCTGCTTTTAGAACAGGTTTTGATTTTTGGGTGCATTTTGAAGCATAAATCTGAGCTTGTTTGGACCTTCAAGTGACCATATTGGGACGAGGGGGTCGATAGTTATCAGCTAATGTTAACTGTATTACACAGATACCTGCTGATCAGTGCTCGGTCACATCCCAATAACATCATCATCGTTCACTCAAGCTCATCCTAGCGCTTCTCTGACGGTCTGTTAGTCCAATGACGGGAACAGCAGACTTCTCATTGGTCAGATTGAAAATGCTCCAACAGCACAAACACGGTCCAGAGGTCCAGTTCAGGGACTCCAGTTAGCTGAGGCAAAGCCTAGCAGACAGCTAGCAGCTACACCCGCCTGTGTCACCATCCACCTGTCACTCAGAGGGGCCACGCCCCTAACGATGCAAACATCAGTGAGCTATAGAGACATCCTCCATGGGCACAGCTGTTATGAAGAGGAAGTTAACCACAGAGTCCAGAGTTTTTATCAGGCTGTAAACATGTTTCTGCTGTAAAGAATTTACATCAGAGTCTGTGGGGGCTGACTCACTGTGGCGCCTCTGCTGGACTGCAGAGGAACTGCAGCCTCATGTTTAAGATGCTGGAAATTGATTGGTTGGTTTCTCTGCACTATTAAGGCAGCACTGTTGTTTTCCTGTTTGTTTTTTACAGCATTGCCATGCAGTGAATATAATCATGATTACGGTGCTCAGTGAACTAAAGCAGGACAAAGTTTTTATAAATGTTTCAAGGTTCGAGTGCCCTTCAAAGACTCAACTAAAGCCTGAACACACTTCAGCTCCGCGTCTTCTTTTTAGCACGTATTCTTGTTTCCTCCTCTCACTGTCCTTCTCAGTGTGTTTCTGACTCTGTGTTGTCTTTTTGCATCTCGTTGCGGTTTTGTGTGTCTGTGTTGTTGTCTTTCTCGTCTTGGTCATCCGTCAGGGTTGCATTTCTGGCGGGTGATGCTGAAACTGGTTTTAGGGTTAACCTTAAAGTGAACTCTGTAACTTACCTTGAGGACACGTCTTGATTCAGAGGCTGTTAAAACTTGACTTTGCTTCCAGAAAGGATGATTTCTCGGCTGCTTCTTATTCTCGCAGGATCAGCGGGACCGGCTGCAGCAGTTATGATTTTACGTGCCGGACATGCCGATCGGTGGGAGCGGGCCATAAAGCTGAGAGCAGACCGTGAACGTGCTGCAGGAGAGGAGATGGGTGGGAGTGGGCTGCTGTGGAAAGCCTCGCTGTAAAAGATTGATGCAGGGAGGTTGGATCGAGTGGCGCCGCAGGGGAGAGCAGCTCAGAGAGGAGAGGAGGGAGTTTCAGTGGGGTGAGGAGCAGTGATGGAGGACTGCACAGACAAATAGGCTCCTACTCGTCAACTTTATATGTGGTTCAACAGTGGCCAGAGTGGTTCTATACCGGATGGGAGATGAAGTCATTCCTCTCGGACCAACGTGATCACTGAGCCACAAACAGAACAAAGCATAATAAGGAAATAAATCATAAATGCAGCATAAAGTTTTGATTACAAAACATATTATTGATGGATGGATGTTTATCCCAGCGTACACTCAGGAGGACTTCATGGTTTCTGCTGCAGAGTTTATGCTCTCATCACTTAGGTCTCCTCTGCTGGCCCAGTAAGAACCACAGCTGGAAGATGATCCTGGGATCACACGTAGGTGAAAAGGAGATGCTTCATCTGCTCTCACCTGTTCTGAGCAGCCACCTGTCCCACATGCTGATTCGAGCCTTCGGTGTTTACCCAGAATGCACTTTGTGAATGATCAGAAACCGATCAAACGTCGAGGGTACCGACGCTGTTCCCGCCGCTCTGCGTCACAGACATCAAACTGCCGCAGGCTCTTCAGACTGTGATGGATCATCACACTGATGCTCACAGTTGCATCACAGTAACTCAGTACTCGATGAAATAATAACGCTGCAGAGAAAAGTTTCAGCCTGAGCCAAAAGAAAATCACCCGCTTTGCAATCAAACTTTCAGGAAGGTTCAATTTAAATGTGATGCAACACAGACTGTTACAGGAAACATCCTCCTCAGTTCTCAACAGAAATGCACTGATTAAGATTCACCAGGCATGAACCAATATGTGAATATATATACGAATCTAATTCAAATCCATGAATTTGAAGATGAAGTGTTCCTGCTCAGGATTATGTTTTTATCAGAGGATGATGATGATGATGACGATGATGGTTTCCACAAATGCAGAGGAGCTGCTGCGTGGTGCGATCCAGCTCACTTCCTTTATCTCCTCCTTTCTTTCCCTGCTGATTGGTGCTGTGAAGCTCAGTGCTGCTGTGTGCGAAGTACTTTATATCCGTTTTGATTGCTCAGTGTCTTGCATTGGTCCTGCTGCTGAGTATCATTAATGCTGATCAGTGAAGGGAAGCGTCCTCCGACGGCGTCCATCACAGCGGACGGCCACTCTGATGAAGTCGGTGCCACGTTTTAAATCATGACTGCGGGATGAGGCTGGGCAGGAACAGCGGAAAATAAAGAGGATTTTTATTGGGATTGTGTGTGTGTGTGTGTGTGTGTGACACACATTTAAACATGAGCACAGCATGGGCATAAAGATAGCTAATTGGCTGTTTAAAGACAGCACCTAGGGCTTTGTGTATCCAGGTTGATTCCTGTTCCTGAAGATGACCCCTCCCATTTTCATTTACATGAACAGGATTGGTCGACTTGTCTTTGTGACTGCAGAGTTGTGTGATTGATGTAAACAAAGTTTTTAATTGTCATTTGATTTGATTTTCACTCAGACTTCAATATAATAATATAAAAATAATTTAAATTATGATCTTCAGTTTTAGACTCTGAAATCTAATCAAAGATGCTGGATTTGTTTGCAGCAGAAGGTCTGACCACAGCTCGTGCTCTTTCCTCACCCTTCTCCTCTCAGGGTCTCTCGAGCTGCCTCCGTCCTGCTGTCTGACCCCTGCTTCCAGCTTCACTCCATCCAGCACCTCCTGGGAGAAGGAGGAGACTCCTCGAGCTCCTCAGCAGCCGTGGCCACCTCTGTTCGTCCTGCGATGGGCTCTCTGGGATCTTCTGTGGCCACCCCGCTCCCGTCAGCCGCTGGAAGCTCAGGATCCTCGGAGCGCAAACACTTCTCCCTGCACTCATGTGAGTAGAACACCAAAGGTGGGCGTGGCAGGTTGTTAGCCAGGTGGAGAGAATCTGAGGTGGGAGCTGCTGATGTTTTAAAGTCAGCGTGAAGCCATCAGGAATTGAATCTAGAGCCAGATCTCCTTCAGAGGTGCAGCTCGTGCTCTGTGAGCTCTGATATTTTATCTCACAGTGGGTCTGAAAACTAAACCACGCCCTGAGCTGCCAGGTTAATGCTTTTGGAGTTGTTGTGTTGTTGTGTTGATCATATTGTTTTATGATGATCTGCTCTTTGTCAGCTTCAGTAACACGATTCCCAAAAATTCTGCAAATCCAGGGCCTGGCAGATGAATCCAGCTAAATCATTTCATCATACAGCCTACACATTCACACTCACAGAGGTTACTTCGCCAAACAGCAGGCGCACAACAGGACATTGTGTGTGTGTGTGTGTTTGTGCGTATGCGTGTGCTGACTCAGCAGGGATTATATTGTGTTTAGCAGTAGGCATGTTTCTTGCAGTCTTTTCTTTTGGATGTGCAGCCTATTTTGTGTGTGTGTGTGTGTTTGTGTGTGTCTCTGTGTGTGTAGCTCAGAGACTCGACTGTCAACGGAGCCTGAATAATATCAGCACATCCCACACGTCTTAATCTCAGCTGCTTCCTTTCAACTGAGGCCCGTTTTGGAAATTCTGAACAGAATGTAGTGTTTACATGACTCTTGTAATATTCACAATAACAGGTGGAATATTGGCGTGAATGTAAACATGCCGCGTGCCAGCGGCGCCCAAAGCCGTCAGTAAACAAAGCCGAGCTCTCTGTGAGCAGCTCCTCTCTGTGATCTACCCTCCGATTAGAGGTGTAACGGTTCACCGTGGTGATGGAAACCGAACTGCGGACTGGTCACCTGACCTACTTTTCCACCGCTGAGGTGCCGGTGCTCATGCCAGTGCTGGTTTCAGTGAACTGGCAAAACGCTTAAGAACGAGCCCGGGTTTCCACCGCGTTTCTGTGAGCTGATCCTTTCCGTATGAGTGTGGGCGGGTCCTCGTGGGAGAACACGCTCGCCTTTCATGTGCTGCGAACACAGTTTATGGTCCAGACAAACTGCCGCAGCATCCGTGTTCAGCACAGAGGGAAAAACACACACGGCGATTACGAGCAGGAAGTCAGGTACGCACTTTGTCCTTTTATCTGTGATATGAACTGATACAAAGCAGCAAGTTCAGCCTTAGAGCCCAACCTGATTCACAGCCGTGAAAATTGTATCACTTTTCTCCCATAACACACACAATGCAGTGAAATAGAAAACTTTACGTGGAGATGGCAGAGTCACGCCGTTCTGCCCCTTTCATCACGCGTTCTTGGTTTGAGAGGCGTGGCATCAGAGAAATGATGTAGTCAGAAAGCAGAAGTCTCACTGAATCTCACAGTGTGTTTTTGGGTTCACATTTTTTGGGCTGTGACCCTGAATATCAGATAACTCTTCCATGAAATTTTTTCTTGATTGATTAAACGTTTTTGGTTTGTTCGCATTTCCTTGTAGATTTTTGGAGACTGCCATGAGTGCGATTTTATAATATTGACAATTTTTTATAGCGCACAAAAGACTAAAAATATGTTATAGGTGGATGTGTTGATCAGTGCTCTTTGTCAGATCAGGCTGAATGTGATGAAACTGTGTGAAAGTTGGTGTGCAGTGACAGACAGACCAAAGGACTCAAACAGACTCCAGAGTCCCAGATTATAAAGGCTGACTTTACATGAGAGGAAACAGGAAAGCGTATTGAATACTGCGGGGTCTCAACCTGCTGGTATACAGCACCCTGAGGTGGCTGTCGTTGTGTTTGGTGCCATTTAAATAAACCTGAACTGAACTGACCTGAATGTAAAGGAACAGGAAGTGAGGAAGGAGTCTGTAACATGGCCGACGAAGCTGATGACACCTTCTCAAAGCAAAGCGTGCGATTCGCCGTCAGGCGTGGCGGGGAGCGTCCAAGCATCACTGGAGAACCACACAGTCTGTTTGGGAAGCTGCACAGAGGAGCTCCAACACGTCCTATGGCCACTGATGATGGTCACAAATTTGAATCTATGAATTCCTGTTTCTGAAAATGAATTCTGTTCTTTACGTATACACGAACATGATTTTTCATCTAGCTGCACTATTTACATAAATTGAAGGTTTTCTAATTTTGCTGCTGTTAAAGGGCACAGGGTTGAGGTGGGTTGGTTAAGATGCAGATCCTGAATGTGATTCTGAAACTTTTTTTCTTGAGAAAGCTGAAACAATCAAATCCCAAATATCATCAGAATTGTTTGCAGTTCGCATTGTGGTTTTATCTTACACCCTCGTGTGTTATGAAGGCAAACAGAAGCGACGAGCAGAAGCTAGAGAGATCGTTATTATTGAGGTGAGTCACAGGATGAAGCAGAAACTTTCCAGGCAGGCGAAGGAAGGACGAAGTGTCGGTATTGAGATAAGTTGGACGCCAGTGGAGTCAGCAGCTCCTCCTGGAGCACAGACGGTGACACAGAGCTGTCAGTGACTTTGGTGTTTCATTAAGTTTTCACCTGAGGACTGAGGTGTGGTGAGTGCTGCCCTGATAGGTCAGCATCACTCCTACAAGTCAAACAACAACAACATCCACGTTTCCTGAAGCAGATCCTGGAAAGACAAACATGCTGTCAGAGCTGGGAGTACTCTGCTGTGGAAAAGGCAGAAATTTTTCTTTGTTCGGGTGCGGAAAAGGTTGTTTTTAACATTCAGAAATCCTATGAAATGATCCGTGGAGCCTTGAAGCTGTGCAAACAAATCGGACAACGTCACAGATCCTTCGCCGGTGAATTCCCGGGATAGCTCGAGAACAGGAACGCTGGAACACTCAGTAGTTAGGCAGAGGGAATGACTCACTGCCTAAATATGCTGAGAGAAGATCAATCTCAACTTTAAAAGACAGGAAACACGTGGTAGGAAGTGAAGTTAAGACAAGGATATGTACAAAATAAAGCAGGAATATAAATCGGACCAAAGGAAGAACCAGTTACATACTGGTGCAGATTACGTTGCTTAGACTGGTGAGATGAGGCTTTGGCCTCTGCTCGTCTTTTATATGGAGATCAAACTGCTTCTGGAAGCGGAGCTGCAGCAGGAGAGCTTTTAATCAGCTGAAGTCTCGTGACTCAGGACGTTTGAGGACAGTCACACAAATGTTTAGTTTCTGCTTTCAGACTGAATCAGCTGGATGTTGGGCTGAGCCTGTGCTTTGGAAACAGCCTTTAATGTTGTTTAGCCCTCAGAATAATTCTGTTTAGGGCTGCAGTGGCTTCTATCATGATCACAGAGCTCTGTGAGTGCAGCACAAAGAACAAAAACTCAGCACTCAGCCTCACACTGCCACTCTTTTATATTTCATGGAGCTTTTGCATGTTTTGTTTGCTGAATGCGAAGCACTTTAACTCTCTGGCCTTCAGGCTGTTTGCTTTGTACTGTGGAGCCTTTTCTTCAGCATGGAACTGTTTTCATAGCTGTTCATGTTCTGATGCTGGGATTACAGCTGATAACTGATGCTGTGGACTGATATAACACATCCAAGTGGTGTTTCTTCCTCTCTGCTTTGGATCCAAAACAACAAACAGTGCAAAAGACAGGTGAAGAATAGAGTGCAGGCAGGGTAGAGTGGATGGAGACGGGAGCCAGTAATGATCTGTGACAGAAGGAGAGCAGTAAGAGTGAAAGGGAAGGTTTACAGGATGATAGTGAGTCCAGCTTTGATGGATGGTTTGGAGACAGTGGCACTGACACAACGACAGGAGGCAGAGATGAAGATGCTCAGATCTTCACAGCTGGATGGACAGGATTAGAAATGGTGTTGGTCCACCTCAGGAGTAGGGCTGTTCCATAACACTGGTATAAATTTTAAGTGACAAAACGTGTCCTGTTATGATGTCCGTGACATAGTCATGCCTTTGGGCCGCAACATCAACATGAGCCCACTCATGTCTGAATGCAAAAGAGCATCCTTCGTCGTGTCTAAGAGCGAGCACGGCCTCAGAGCGTAGTCCTTTATTGGTTTCAACTGAAACCACTGATTGAAATGACCCACGCCCCCCCCTTCACACCTTGGCACATCTGTTTAATCACATGAACAATAGAGGGTCATAAACACCACAGGGCTTTAAATACCTGGGTTTCTCCACCAATTGGCTGAGAACTGAAGAAGCCTTTTGGATGAGAGGTGAAACGTCTTCAAGTAACAAAAAGAAGTCTAATTGCCTTTTTCAAGCTCCAGAGACAGCGTTCTCAGACATGCCTGAGAGTAAGAGCGTCCTCAGACGTGTCTGAGAGCGAGAGCGTCCTCAGTCCTGTCGGAGCGAGAGCGTCCTCGCACGTGTCGGAGCGAGAGCGTCCTCGCACGTGTCAGAGCGAGAGCGTCCTCAGACGTGTCAGAGCGAGAGCGTCCTCAGACGTGTCAGAGCGAGAGCGTCCTCAGACGTGTCAGAGAGCAAGAGCGTCCTCAGACGTGTCTGAGAGCAAGAGCGTCCTCAGTCCTGTCGGAGCGAGAGCGTCCTCAGCCGTGTCTGGGAGCGACAGCGGCCTCAGACAGGACTGAGGACGCTGTCACTCTCAGAC
>VUQK01023778.1:0-15430 GCA_015106715.1 Bujurquina vittata | reverse complement strand
TGCCTTTTTCAAGCTCCAGAGACAGCGTTCTCAGACATGCCTGAGAGTAAGAGCGTCCTCAGACGTGTCAGAGCGAGAGCGTCCTCAGACGTGTCTGAGAGCAAGAGCGTCCTCAGTCGTGTCAGAGCGAGAGCGTCCTCAGATCTGTCTGAGAGCGACAGCGGCCTCAGTCGTGTCTGAGAGCGAGAGCGTCCTCGCACGTGTCGGAGCGAGAGCGTCCTCGCACGTGTCGGAGCGAGAGCGTCCTCGCACGTGTTGGAGCGAGAGCGTCCACATACGTGTCGGAGCGAGAGCGTCCCTAGACGTGTCTGAGAGCGAGAGCATCCTCAGACGTGTCAGAGCCAGAGCGTCCTCGGATCTGTCTGAGAGTGACAGCGTCCTCAGCCGTGTCGGAGCGAGAGCGTCCTCAGCCGTGTCGGAGCGAGAGCGTCCTCAGCCGTGTCTGCCTCTGATGATGATTTAGTGAACAAGAGCTAAACGCTCCAAGTTTCAGTAGATTCACACTTTGACTCAGGAAGTGTGTCATCAGCAGCTCATTGGAAAAGGATGACTGCAGGTCTCGACCCTCATCAGAATGTTTCAGTTCATCTGTTTAATAAGAGCTCAACAAAGCTAACAGAAATGTTGCATTTCCTCAGTGTTTCCACATCGTGTTCGAGCATTTTCACCGTCTACTGACACCGAGTACCCATCTGATATCAGTGATCTTAATTATCTGTAGATCTCTCTGTGACTTTGAATCGGTCTTTAATAGAATAGAACAGAATCTTCTATTGTGAATAAAATCTGGGTTTATTGCAGATCCTTGTGTTCTGTTTTTATTTGCCTTTTACGCAGCGTCCCGGTGTTCTGGGGATGTAAGAATGTTCGACCCTTGGAGGTCTTCCTTTAGTGGCCTTTTGGACGGTTTTCAGCTTGGCTGCTTTTGTTAGATGTCTCCACTGAGCCCTCTTTCCCTTCAGGCTTGGCTTCATTGTTCACCCTCGGAGGGTGACGCTTTGCTGACTTGAGATGCAGACAGAGAAGCTTGGAAGCTGCCTGAGACTGAAGCTGACAGACTGAGAGGCGGAGGCGCTGCAGCGCTGGAACCTGCAGACACGTCTGTCTCTGAAGACAGTGTCAGTGTTTTATTATCGTGACTCAATCCATGTGTGAGTCTGTATTGACATCACCTGCCTCCTCGCTGCTCTTTGACATGCAGTCACAGAAAAAGCCTGGTGGCCTGGTAGTGGAGCTCACCACAGGGGATGACCTAGTCGCCGTGGCATCCTTATCCATTGCCATGGCAACACAGGCAGTTTCCATGACCACATTGTGGGGCATCATGTGGAGGATTTATGTCTGGCAGGGAAGTGTCAATATTAAATATCTGTCATGTGATTATTGTAGCCAGAAAACATTGCATTCAGTTCCCAAAGTAACCTAAAATAAACCCGCTGAAGCAAAAACGATGAAATGTTATGACCATGATGTCAGCGAGTGCGTCACGTTCTGCAGAAAGAAAATGATCTGCAGCATCCCCTGACGACTGCTGCAAACACAGGCTGGTTCTTCAGCTCGGGCTGATGTGAAACTTGAAGTCAACGATGACATGCTGCCTATTTATCGAACAGCTGGACGAGCGGCGAGCCCTCCAAATCCACCTCCAGCTTTGCACCCCAAAATAAACAAAATTAAATTCAAGTAAACTCCATGATTGAGTTTGTGACCCTCAAACATCACTGCCAGAGGCATTAAGTCAACAAACACAAGACCCATGAGCACGCATTAAACAGAAGATCAGTCGTGATAAAATGAATGGCCATCCCAGCAGCAGTGAGAGGAACTCAGAGGTAGCAGGTGCTACCTCTGACTCAATAAAACACCATGTTTATTTTGGAAATGATGGTCCTGTCAGAAAGGAGCAGGAAGTAGGGGACGATTCAGGGCGGGGCTTCCTGTGATTGTCTGATTGCTAGCCAATGAGCATGCGGTGTCCCTCAGCGTCAAATCGATAGTTTGTGATGGAGCAGCAGGTAGATTCAGCTTCTCGGTCTCCTGTGGTGAGAGTGATCCTAACCCTAACCCGGTCTGACTGACCTTCCTCTTTGTGTGAAGGAGGTTTTCTTCCTGCTGTGTGCGCTCATTCTTCCTGTTAATTATCAGAGCTGGGTGGGTGCCAGCGGGGAGATGACAGTCTTAATGTGATTAAGAGGAGACACCATGACAGACGCTTCATGCTGTTCCCAGGGTGCACTGTGCATGCAGGCTTTTAGCCAAACCGCCTTTTAAGGTCATTTTTCAAAGCCTCCGACATGCTCGAACCCAAAAAACACGTCACAAAGCTGTTTGTTGTGCCCGGATTCTTCATGTTGCTGTAACTTCTCACAGAGCGACACCAACAGGAGGGTCGTGTTTCTCAGGGATCAGTCTGTCTTGGTGCTTGATTGTGGAGATGTTTCAGAGCCACTGCATCACTGCCACACACAAGTAAAAGTCCAGCTGTGAGTGCACTGATGAAGTGGGTGGTGAACCGGTGCCTTTATAGCAGCAGTGTTGAGCGGGCTGAGGGGCAGATGCTTATTTATGGCTGCAGTTTGTCTCACTGGAGGTGCTCTCGGGTCTGCAGCTGATACTCTCTGAAAAACACTTTTAGGGCTGAAGGTACTTTGGGGGCGTCTGTTTCCTGATGCTTTCATCATCCTTCACTCATCCCTCCTCTGCTTCCCATCCTTGGCCTCTCGTCCAGCCTGCATCTGTCAGTTAATGTCTTTGTCCTCTGGCTCTGAGAGCAGGAAGTGCTCTTCTTCTCTAACTCCTCGCCACGCTTTCTGATTATCTCTTTCTTTGCTCTTTTCAGAGTGTTTTGCCTTTTCCTTCATTCTGATGCTCGGTTTGAACTTCCTCTCAGTCATGTCTGCAGGCCTGGATGCACTGAGCCTCTGCTATGTAAATGACTAATTAGATATTTGCTTTAACAGCTGCTGAATGGGGGTACCTAATGAAGTGGTGGGTGAGCTGGGAGATCTGCCCCTTTAGAAAAACAACATTCACATTTAGTGTAATCCCATTGGAGAGGCGATATAGGCAAAGTGAATGTGGGAGGAGCTGGTTTCACATCCTCCACCTTTGCAGCTGCCGGTGGCCTCTGAGCAGCTAAACTCTACATTTCCCTTCTCTATTTCTTTAAGTGGACAGAAACTCTGCACTTGAGACTTTTATTGTGAAACAGTTGCAGGAACATTCACAGAAAAATCACCTGGTCAACCTGAAGAAACATGATCATAGATTGTGTTAGTGGCAGGGAGGAACATAAAGACTCCCGGCTGTGATCTCAGGCTTTCCTGAATGATTCATTCAATAATTATTTTCTTACCTGCCAAATAATTACCTGAGCAACAAAGCCAGCTGCTGGCTCTGATGAGGGGGTTTACTTATCTCTGGAATTGATTTACCAGTGATGTGAAGGTGGAGCAGCAGATGGGTGTGGTGTCAGCAGTGATGTGGGCTTTGAATTGGAGAGAACTGTGCTTGGAGGTGAAGCTTCTACCAGTCAGTGTGTGTTACTTCCCTCTCAGTGACCTCTGACCTTCGTGATGTTCTGCCAGTGAGCAGAGAGGGACAGAAGGGTGTAGCTCTATAATGACGGAGGTGGAGTTTATGTGTTCATGAAGTCAGTCCAGCAGAAGCTTGTAGTTACCCTCAGAAAGTTTTGTGTTCTGGGACTGCAGCCCTGTCAGTGCAACGTGTCATATAAGATATATTAATAATTAATAGAGCGTATTTTATATTTATATAAAAACTGAGGCTCAAAGCAGGAGTGGGAGAGCAGCAGCATCGTTTCTGTGGGCAGATGGTTTGTTTCTGTCAGATCAGCAAAAACCTTTTAGACTTCCTCCATTTTCAGATTAATAAAAAGTGACAGAGGTTAAAAAAAACTTTGTCTTAAAGACACACACACACACGCACACACACACACACCCTGTGGCCACAGATCAGCCTGAACCAGAGCTTCACTCAGCTGCTGTCGGCTAATACCTGAAGAGACTCACGTGCACGCTAACATGAACGTAACAGGACAGCCGCGGTTCTCCGGGAGCGCCGCAGGCAGGATTCCCGCTGATGTTCAGGGATCGCCGTGTGAAGTGTGTGTTGGTGGAAGCAGTTAAATCCTGCAGCTCTGGATGTTTTATGGATGAGGCAGCAGCACGAGAGGACAAGAGATGCTAATGTATGTCTCATTAACATCAAACAGTTCACGCTGTGCAGCAGATTTATTTCCCCAATTAGAAGCTACAAAGAAGAAAAACTGGAATGAGTAACACAAGATTTTGTACATTGTGTTTTTTGAGCTGTGCACATTCGTTCAAAGTCTGTAATTAAAGGGCCCAAAATCTACAAAGGATGAAAACACCATTTCTTTATAATGGAAACACACACACACACACACACCAATCACCAAACCACAAGCTTTCAAAAAGAAATGTTTGGCTCACATCAGGAAATAGGGCTCCATCCAGCATTATCGAGTCCACTGTTTGCTCGCGACTTGCATCCCAAAGATTTTCTCTCGTAGCAGCAAACCGGAAATCTCTTCATCCCTGGAAGTATCCACCGCTTCTGCTGGGATCAGGAGGTAACGTAGGGGTCATGGTGCAAACTAGCTACCGGAGCTTTGTGAGAGTGATCACTGTGGAGCAAAGGAAATGAGCCAATGAAACTCTTCAGTCTCGCAGAGCTGCTGTAAGTAGCCTGGCCGGTGTTTGGGGAGGCCGTTTGGCCTCAGCGTTGGAGATGGAGGAGCTCAGGACATTCGGAGGGAGGTTGGAGTAGAGTCACCGATCACTGGGCCTCTGGGAATCTTCCGGGGTAAAGCCATTTAGAGCTTTTCTGGGCACACCTGAGTGCAAGGTAGACTCACATCTCAGTGGAGAGATTATATATGTGGCCTGGGAACATCTGAGGATTCCGCAGGAAGAGCATGAAAGCAATGGGAAAGAAGCTCATCTGGAATACCCTACTTAGCCTCCCAGCATTGTGAGAATGGATGAATACTTTACACCGTTTAATATGAGCAGGTTTGAGAATACATTCACGTGTTAGCTAACAGCTAGGAACAGAGTAACGGAGGAGAGCACATCCTCCGCCAAGATCAGCATCTTATTTCACCATTTCAGTGATCCAGATCAGCACACAAATTTAATGGCTTCTTCTTTTAGCCTTGCTCAGCCTCTTCACCAAGATCCATCATATCCATCCTCGTAGCTTTTGCCTAATTTTGCTGACAAAGTGCAGCGAGCCTTTACCTTCAGGCTGCTGCACCGGCAGATAATGAATGAATGACAGCTGGAATAAAATGAGTCCTCACAGAGTTTTTCCTGCAGACTATTGAATAAACAGTTATGTTGGAGTGTGCACAGTGTGTGTAGAAGTCAGTGTTAATGAGCGGACGTCTGTAGTGTGGGAAAAAGGATGACCTTTACACTCATACAAGATGTCTGCACACACATGAACACGAGCTCTGACAGTGCAGCAACGGCCGGACCTGCTCACGTCTTAATAGGCCGGTGGCTGAAATCTGCAGCAGCTGGACCTCCTCATAGACAGCGAGCTGCACTTAGACTCACATCAGCCGGGTCTGCACATTTCCAGCTGCAGAAAGCACACAGTTTGACCCACAGACATGAGCGGCTGCAGGAGGTTCCCAGTGTTTGATGCCCCAAATACTGCATCATAGGATGTACTGAGAGGTAGTATCACTTCTTTAGAAAAACCTAATTATGATAAACCCTTCTGACTATGACATTGTTGAGTCTTTAAGTTTATTTATTGTGGTCTTTAAGAGCTGATTTAGCGTTTTTCAAATGGTGTGTGAACACTTTCCTGTTCTTAAATTTAATAAACAGCACATTTAAAACCTCCTTCCTGCTGCGCAGACACGCATCAAACAAAGTGATGAACAACAAGCTCGAGAACAAAGAACTTCTTCAAGCTGCCAAAAACAGACAACGGCAGCGGCGGCAAGCTGCGCCACCTTAAAATATTCAGCACTGTGCAATCCAGCAGGCAGGTAACAGTCGCACACAACAAAGCCTCTTTTATTGGAGTGAGCCCACTTCAGCGGCTCATTAAAGCCCCGCTCTGTGTCTGCAGAGAAAACTATTTCATGTTTCAATTTCAGTTTCAAGAGGTGGATTTATTGAAGATGGCTGCAGCACCGAGAACAAATGGACTTGTTTCTGTGCGCCGATAAACCTCCAAACACTTCAAAAACAGCACGCACACAGTGACAGAGCATTCAGCACCAAACAATGCAGCACTCCTCAGTGTGTCCTGTGCCACAAATGCACATAGAAGGACTTCAGTGACTCTAAAAATGTTTTTACAAAACTGTCAGAGCCAAATTTAAATTGGTGGTTTTAGGGGGGAAAACAATGGATCGGTCACCGTTGTGGAGGTGATCCAGCTGTCTGCGGATCAGCTGTCTGCTGATCAGCTGTCTGCAGATCAGCTGTCTGCTGATCGGCCGTCTGCGGATCAGCCGTCTGCGGATCAGCCGTCTGCGGATCAGCTGTCTGCGGATCAGCTAGATTGTTCACTCCGCCCTCTCTGAGCCTTTTATGACAATCATGCACACTGAGCAGTAAAACGCTTCATCACATTCTCACTGCAGAGTTTGTCGTTAAACAGGAGGCGCTGAGTCTTTTGACGCAGTGTCGGTTGCCATGACATCACAGTGGTGTTTTACCAACCTGCAGAGTCCACGTACAGCCGTCGGTTGCACACTGCATAAGTCATGTTTATTGTTGGGAGACGGAGGTTTGTGTGATGTCGTGTTGTGCAGTTTTACTCTCTTGTGTTCAGTCTCTGGTTAGGTTTGAAGGACTCAGCGTTAGGGGAACGTTACATTTTGGGTTAGAAACTGATTAAATGTGAATGCCAATCAGTGATTAATGCAGCCAGAAATCACAATTTTGCTAATTTCACAACTGTAACTTCCTGAGTTGGAAAATGGTGGGATAGAAGTGGAGATGAGCACTTAAAAATATTGTTGGATTTTTATTGGCGGCCACTTCCTTCTTCACTGGATGATGCAGGGAGGAGGCGACAGGGTTGTGGGTGGGACTGCATTTGGCCATATGTCACCTGCTCAGCCTGTGAGGTGAGCCTGCACCCATGACTGTTGTTTGATGATTGGGCTCCGCCCCCGTGCCAGGCTGGTTTTACACTGGACCTCCTTTTGGTTTGCCGGTTTGAAGCAGTCCCAGTGGTTGGCACACATTCGTCTTATTAATCCCTTTAGGAAGATTCAATCAGGGAAATTGAAGAGTTGGTGAGTTATTTTAGTTGCTTAGTGGTTTAGTTGGTGACTGCTACTCAAAAATGATAACCATCCTCAGTTGGGAGTCACTGATGGTTTTTGTGATATCTTGTGTGATTGGTAGACCGGACCTCGGGTACAGCTGTTGTTCATGTGGACATCTTGGGCCTTCAGAGTTCTCCTTTGAATATTTGCTGCTAGTGCCACGATTTGCAAACACAACATCTCCACCCAGGCTCATGCAGGCTTCTGAGCTCGGTGGTGGAGGGTGACCTGAGGGCTGCGATCGGCTCCAGTCCATCATCTGTGGGAGGAATAGTTAAGTGGTTAAAATGAGGAGTGAGACTGTGGGGCAGTATATAGCAAAGACAGAGCTGAGCCTGATCTACAGAGCGTTCACATCTTTTGGCTGCGTGCTTCATTCTGCGCGTCCTTCATCTGCTTCAGTTTATGGTGTCATTGTTCTAACGTTGCTCTGTTTAGTCTGCTTTCAGCCGTCCACGCATCCGCCTGTCTGCCCCTCCTCCGTTTTCCTGCACATATCATGTAGTGGTTGTAATGTCTCACTGCAGATCAACATGGCAGCTCTCCAACGAGCCAATATCACAGCCCAGAGCGGGGTGCTACCTCTCCCCGGCTGAAAGAGGATCTGTCTGATTGCAGGGCGGGGGGGGGCAAATCGAAATCCATCAAGTGGGAGGGTGGGTGTGTGGAGGAAGAAAAGCAGGGAGGTGAATAAATGGAGGGAGGGAGTTAAAGGCGACGCTGCGCTCAGCATGTTTCAGACTGATGGGGATTGTGTGCACTTCGTACCACCACATGTTGGTACCTGGCATTACTCACGTCCACTTAAGAAAATTACATTCAGTACGTTCCTCCCTTTAATGCTTTTAATAGCCTCTTAAATAGACATCACAGCAGCATGCTTAATGGCTCAAATGGAGGAAGTACCACAACATAGACACGACTGTTCAGAAGTTTGGGCTCAACTAAAGTGGCCCTGTTTTTGTTTTTATATCTATTTCATTTTTATGGATAAAACTGATCAACTGTCAATACCAATCAGTGATTAATGGAATCAATCATGATTAATAGAGTATCTGCGTGGGCGCACAAAGGCACATTTTCAGTAACCATCGCTCACATTATGTTTTTCTGTTCTTGCAGTGATTTTGGTGAATGGAGCAGTTATTCTGATGAACTCTAACTTCAGTGTCACTGGGAAACACGAGTCACATCTCTCATGAAATGCTCAGAAACCTGTTATTCTGTTGCTGCAGCTGTACAGAGTTGATACATTACAGCTTCATAAACAGCTCAGCGATCACCTCCTCTGGCTCCTCCCATCAGAGCGTGGAACCAATGCCGTTCTGATTCACAGCACGAAATCAATAAGCCAAGAAAAACAGGAAGTGCACTTATGTCCATCTTTGCCACAAAGACATGTCTGAAACCGCAGAGCTCAAACTGTCATAAATCTCTTCAACATTGCAGCAACGTGATTGGCTCGCTTCCTTCTCATTCAGCTGCCTACTGGCTCGTCAGTTGATGGGGTGGGACAATCCATAGATTTCCATTTAGGAGAGAGCTGAGCTATTTACTGGTCCATCTACGTCCCCACCCTCACTTATGGCTACGAGCTTTGGGTGGCCAGGGAGACAAGCGGCGGAAATGAGCTTCCTCCGAAGGGTGGCTGGCCTCTCCCTGACAGATAGGGTGAGGAATGGAAGCTCAGAGTAGAGCCGCTGGGTCTCCACATCGAGAGGAGCCAGTTGAGGTGTTTTGAGCATCTGATGAGGATGCCTCCTGGGCGCGGTGTTCAGGGGATGTCCTACCGGGAGGAGGCCCCGGGGCAGACCCAGCAAAATCTGGAGAGATTATATCTCTCGAATAGGCTGGGAATGCCTCGATGTTCCCCGGATGAGCTGGAGGACGTGGCTGGGGAGGGATTTCTCTGCTCAGGCTGCTGCCCCCATGACCCAGATAAAAACAGGATTCTTTAAGTGTCATGTCCTCTGTGTAATAAGTATTACCTCATTTTAAAGGATGTTTGGTCATTAGAAACAGAAGCAGCACTGCATGTGGTTGGTGGGGCTCGTCAGCCTCTGTGGGATCAGCTGTAGAATGACAGACAGGACAAAGGCGTACGTGAAAGGGAAGATGGGAGAAGAAAACAGCTGGAACATTAAAGAAGTGAAAGGCTCGGCTGTCAGTGATCTCTGAGGGCTGTATTTTTCATGTAAATGGTTTTACATGAAAATAAATCCCTGACTGGTTAAAGTGATGCTGTTATTGTGAGCTGATTGCTTTTTAATCTTTTGATGGATGTGAAACTGGATGTTTTGGTCTCTGCGTCGGCCCTGCGATAGACTGGTAACTGGTGTCTGAACGTGCTTTTAAATCAGCTTACTTTGTTACTTTAATGACATTAGATTCATATTGTCCCCTTGAATGGAGGAATAAAGTTACATGCTGAGCTATTTTCTACTCAAATATTGTCGTTAGTTCAGTCTGAAGTCACATCATTCTTTACCCAACAGTCATCATTTCAGCTGAGTGAAAGTGGAGCTCAGATGTCCTTTATATTGATGTCCTCTAACTCTTCTTTGGGGATCTGAGGCATTCCCGGGCTGCTTTGGCCTGCACAGTGTGTTCTGCCTTGAGGTCTCAGTGCTGTTAGATATTTGGGTGCGTGAAAGGACAGAAACTCCTCTCCTCTTTCTTAATTTTCCTTCAGAGCCCTGTGACTGTACCCCTCCTTTGTTTTTCTGTTGGATTTATTTAGCCTGATTTCTCAGAGTATTCAGAACCTGAACGATAACCTGTTGGAGGTGTGATGACCGTTCTTGGTCTGAGATGTCCCAGCAGCAGAGGCATGATGTTGGACCTGCCTGCGATGTTGGATGCTGGGAGAGCTTTTTACGCAGTCCTGCTTTCCCACATCAGTAATGTCCACCCACTGTTTGCTCTTCCTGTCACATCGAGTGCACCTTTGAGTGTCTCAGCATCTCTTGGTGGACGTGTTTGGTTTGCACCAGCTGCTAGCATTGCCGCCTCTATAGCCAGTCCGGCTCGATGGCGGGTTCTTGCTTTGACTGCTAAAACATGTTCAGCAGGAACACTTTTTGCTTTGTTGGCTGGAGGTCGTTGAAGTAGCTCCATATTGATCATCGACACGCAGCGCTCGCTGTCAGACGTGTGTGTGCTCATCAGGCATGTGCTTGTGAACCCATGGCATCATTGATATGATGTTTTTATATCACGTAAAAATGTATTCCAGTATTTTTGCAGACAAAATGATGATATAATGCCTGCAAGCACTGAGAGGTCTTGGGCTGAGATGTACTTAAAGACTGCAGTTTCCAGCTGAAGGGTGAATAAAGCTTTTCCAGGCCTGAAGATGATGTGAGGATTCACATTTAGAAGCAATTAGATTTTGTTCTTGTCTTTCAGCGATGGGCCAAGATGCTCCGCTGTGGTCATCCGTCTGGCTCACGGCCCACAGCTCACTGTTTCAGAGAAGCTCTGATATCTTCATTTCAGATGTTTTAACCTCCCCCTCCTGCTGTTCTTTCTCCTCACCCCGGGACTTGCTCTGATCATGAACCTGCAGCTGTAACCATTACACAGGAGGGATTCAGATTACTGACAGTCAGAGGTGGACAAAGTACTGACATTCTGTACTTAAGTAGAAGTACAAGTACTAGAGTTAAAAACTACTCTGGTAAAAGTCGAAGTACTGGTTCAACTTCTTTACTCAAGTAAAAGTAAAAAAGTACAGGCTCTGAAATCTACTCAAAGTAAGAAAGTAAAAGTAGCTCTGTAGTACCCTGTACTTTTTTACTTTTACCAGAGTAGTTTTTATCACAAGTACTATCACAAGTCAGTACTTTGTCCACCTCTGCTGACAGTGCAAATGCTGCTGATCTTTACTTTTAAGTGTTGGCCACTTCCACATGAATTACTGGAACCTCAAACTATGACACCGACCTCAGTGTCCGGCAGTCAAATGTGCACCGACTCCTCCGTTCCTGTGTTTCTGTAGTGGATATAGAGCGGCCTCTTTACAGTCAGTAGCCGTTCCATTTCCTGTCCGCACCCCATTCTACAGGCCATGAATAAACAGCGTCTGTCCTGAAGTTCCACTCGCAGCACCTTTCCCCGGAGCCTGAGAGCTTCCTCTGAGGCATGCAGCGGAGTGAGTGATCTCACTCGGATCATTCCTGCAGAGGTCCGGTCCTCTCAAAATAGACTTTACTGCATCACTGGAGCCAACGGCAGGCTCTGCATACAACGGCAGATTCTGTCTCTGGTCTTTTTGGCTTTTATTGTGTGGTTAGCACAGTTTCACAAAATAAACACATCATTTAACCAGAGTTCCAACACTCGTGCTGTATGTCACAGCCGGCACCGTAAAGCAGCATCATTCAGTCCTGAGATCCCGGCCTCTGAGCTCCTGCTGGCTCATTTACTGCTCTAATGAGGGGATGAAATTCACAGTGAAGACTTTGTGGACGCTCTGAGCCCCCGTCTGAAAGTCCTCCATCTTTGTGCAGCATTTCAGCTGTCAGAGCAACCTGAGCGAAATCATAACCAAACACACTTAAAGTTATAACCAGCACAGATTTCCAGTGTTTGATAATAATTTGACCATCTGGAGGCCGTTCTTCTGTTCTCAGCTGCAGAGACGTGCTCTTAGTGCCCAGCAGCACGTCGGTGCCGGCGTAGTCCCACAATCAGATTGTGCAGGTGAAATAAAAAATGATTGTTGTGTTATTTGTGTTGTTTTACGGCTGGAAGATGTAATCATGTCACAGTGACGCACTTCAGTCCACCTTTGCCTTTGAGGTTTTTATTTGGTTTCTGTAGGTGTGCCGTCATCAGCAGACTGTGGGTGGAAGTCCTCGATCCTCCGAGCACAGCGGCTCAGCGGCTCTGCTCGGTTTCCCTCATTTAGATTAGACGTGGCTGGAGATCAAACTATCAACCCTTTAACTGGATGGTAGAAGGTGATGATGTGGAGTTTGTGATTTCTTTGGAAGCTTTGGAATCCGGTTCAGGAATATCAGACTGGTGTTTGACCTGATGGAAATAAACTTCTGGATGTTCCCCTGAGGATAAATCCTGCTGACGTCTATTTAAATATGTCATGAACCTTCATGTCCCTCTCCTCTGACTTTTTTTTCAGTTTTTTTGCCTCCAATAAGGAGGTCATATGACCCAAGGATTACTGCTGGAAATTCCAGGTGGATTTGACCTAAGAAATCGACCCCTCAGTGGTATTAGCAGCACAGTTATTAGCAGCACAGATATTACCAATCCTGCTTACACAGACGTCTCTTTTAAATATAAATCTTGAATAGCATGTTGGCAGCTTTCAGGTGAAGAAGCAGGGTCAAGACCTGAGGGAAGGAGGTCATGTGATCAGTTCAGAGGGGTGTGGCTAAGGACGTTACAGTCACAGTCAGGCTTTCTTTGAGTTAGCCGGCTCAAGAAAACCTGAAACCCCAGTCAGAGGTAGCAGCTATCACGATGTTCAGCCGGGCTCTCAGTGCTGCTGCTAGTTTCGAAGGTGACTCTGAGACTTGAAAGCTTCTTGTCTGATGAAGGAGGCGTGGAAATGGCTTCGGTTTGTCTCAGATCAGAGTGAGATTAATTGATCAGGTATGAACAGGTGTTCTTGCTGTGTGTCTGTGTTTCCAGCAGACTCAGCAGCAGGTTAGAATCAAGCAGAACAGCATTTAGACATTTCCTGCATCAGCACATTAATACACACTCAATCCTGTGACAGTGCAACAGAGTTAGTGCTGCTGTAACTTTACAGCTGCGCTTCATTCAGCAGTTTTTTCCTCCCGCGCAAAATAAAACCTCACACCGTCTGTGAGGTGTTACCTTTCCGGTGTGCAGACTCTGAAAGGCACAACGCTGAGCCATGAGTATGTGTTCTTTACTCCTCACAGATGTGTAACATGGTATCCATATTCCTGCATGTTTAGCACCTTTGTACACGGTGGCTGTATTGATCTGCAGAGTAAACAGCATGGAGGATTTCAGGCTGCTAATGCTAGGGTAATATATACTAATGACATGCAGCATCTTTCTCATGCCTGATTGGCTTAGCCGAATCATGTGATCGTGGAAAGGCTCTGTCTGTTCTAGCATGTGGTCACCAATAATCTTTATTTGTAGAAATGTTAAAGATAATCACAGAATATGAATCTCTTATAGTTCATACATAAACTAGTTTTGCTTTAATGAGTATTATTAACATTGAAAACATATTTTAGCAGTAATGTGTATGTGTGAATCTGTACTAACCCAGGGGCGACTACAAGGATTTGGATAAAAGTTCAGGGCCAGGCCTCCAAGTTAGAGCAGTCAGAAGGTCATCAGACGTCTGCTGAAGCATTTCTGTTGCTCTAATGTTATCCCCACCTCTATATTTATTGTATAATTGCATTAATGGTGGGAGCAGAGCCCCATCACCGATGGGCCTGGTAGTAACGAGCTGCACATATAAACGTGTTCCTCCTGCAGAGAATCTGTATCAGACTGAAAACATGCTGGCTCGGTGAGCCGTGGCGATGGTTTTTAAACATCACCTGCTCCTCAGCATCAGTTGCCACGGTGATTTAGCAGGTTCATAAGAGGGCCATAAGCACAGCTCTCAGGACAGATTTCCATGAAAATGTTTACAGAAGTTAATTTTCAACTGGATCCAGGAGGTTTTGGAAGGATCTTTTCCTGCTGTGGGATCAGGAAAAATTAGCCATTTGGTTTCATATCTTCAATAACGTGTATCAAGCTGGTAGACATCGCCTTGATGTTAGTGTAAAATATCACAGACTAATCAAGATCCAAATGATCTTCTGGATCCAGGAGCTCAGGTCGTCTTTGGAGTTCAGGGGATTTTTAGCTGTGGTGGAAGCAAGGATTCTTTCACGTCACAGAAGATATTTAGGCGTCAGTCTGATCCAACCTCAGATGCGGTAAGCTCTGAGATGCTTCCATGGACTTTCCTTCCTGACGGTGTCCTCTGTGAGCTTTTGGTTTTTATCAGAATTAGAAACTAGGATTCCTTTTGGGAACTGTTCAGGCCATTAAAAGATTTGTGGGGTGTATTTTTGGCAGAAAGATACAGAGTTTGCAAATTATCTTCTAATAAGTTCTCCATCTCTGCAGTGTGTTCCTCAGAACAGGTTAAATAATGAAAGCCGCCTGTGCCGTCATTGGAATCTGCAGTCAGAATAATGTGGGCTCTGCACAGTGCAGTATGAACAGCTCTGTTTATGTCTTCCTACCAACAGACACAGACTACATCAGTGAGGAGGAAAAGCAGAAGGTGGAGCTGATGTTGGCCTTTCTCACTGAGGAATCCAAACAGGCTGCAGCCAGCACAGCTGTAAGTACACCTGCATGTTTGAAAGATGGCAGCTTTTACTGTTGTCTGACAGAGCTGCTCTTCCAGCTGAGAGCTCTGATTTCAGCTGGTCTGCACTCACTCCGTTTGCAGGATAATGCAGATAAATCCCCTCCCAGCATCATTCACAAAGTTAGATATATCATAAAACTAGATGGTCCTGCCTGTTGATCTGACTCAGAACAGCAGAACACAGAGCAGGAACATCACATCAAGACCAGAATCAGTCTGGTTCATACAGTGGTGTGAAAAAGTGTTTGTCCCCTTCCTCATTTCCTGTTTTTTTGCATGTTTGTCACACTTAAGTGTTTCGGAACATCAAACCAATTTAAACAATAGTCAAGGACAACACAAGTAAACACAAAATGCAAGTTGTAAATGAAGGTGTGTAGTAGTAAAGGTGAAAAAAAAATCCAAACCACCATGGCCCTGTGTGAAAAAGTGATTGCCCCCCTTGTTAAAACATACTATAACTGTGGTTTGTCACACCTGAGTTCAATTTCCCTAGCCACACCCAGGCCTGATTATTGCCACACCTGTTCCCAATCAAGACATCACTTCAATAGGAGCTGCCTGACACAGTAAGGTCCACCAGAAGATCCTTGAAAGCTACACATCAAGCCGAGATCCAAAGAAATTCAGGAGCAATTGAGAAAGACAGTAATTGAGATCTATCAGTCTGGAAAGGGTTATAAAGCCATTTCCAAAGC